>MBFL02000098.1:0-99537 GCA_001696595.2 Aspergillus hancockii
TAAGCGAGGTCGACCCATAGGGCAGGCGGCGTAGGACGTCCGTATGTTCCAACATACGGAAGTGGTCACGTGCACGGAGAGATTGCATCCGCTTAGTCATATAGGTGACTGTGCCGCATTGCTGAGTCAGTGTCTTTATGCATCACTAATTGGAGCTTGATGTTTACAACAAACATCGAAAGTACACAAGGGCGATATATGTACACGTAAATTCCAGACTGGACGCTCAAAGGAGGAAAGAAAGCCCGAAAGGGAGTGTGAACTGAACCCTGAAAACAAAAGGGAAAGCATGACTGATAAGTTGACGGCAGCACAGGGATAAAATGCTGCAAATATGTGTAGCTATGGAAGGCTAAGGTTGTAGAAGAACCACGGAAGAAGTCGATCAAAAGAAGTGGAGGTTGGAGATCTAACGACCATGTGCGCCTTCGTCTCCAATTTATTATTTTTATCCAATTAGGCCACGATGTAGACGGCAGCTATTGTTCGCGTAGGGCAGGCGGTTATCGGTATTTATTATCCGGCGTAACGTCGGGTTCGCGTATTAAATCCAATATAAAACTCTCGGTATAATCAAGGCGATGCTCAGCAACGCTCTATTGACTTCGCTGGTGTAGTCGTTCTCATTCACTGAATGGGAGACGATGCGACGTAATCGAAACGGGAGTAGTAAGGAGGGACTCAGGATTATTCGCGATTTATCGGGCCAAGTCGGTGGAAATTAGCGACTTAAACGTCTTCATGCCACTTCTGGTCTGCCTTTGCTTCTTGGGCGTCTCTCTTCTTATTGCGGTAAAGTAAGTAGCAGCAGACACCGGCGGCTGTCAGGAATAAACTATAGGATGGGGATCAGCTTCGCGACGGTTCGATGGCCTCACAGGGCGATACTTACACCCCGATGATGATGGCAGGAATACCACTCTTCGTAAAGTTATTCACAGGCTTCTCGCATGACGCGGAGTTGGAATCATCGTCGCAGTCGCGAGCCCACAGAGACAATGCCATTGGAGGCATCTGGGCAGCGGATGCAGTGTGGGTGTGGTCGACGATCGTTTCGAGAACATGGGAAGAAGGAAGATTAAAAGGAAAGATCAGGGGCTGATCAGTTTGGGGGGGTTAAGACAGCCAGGCGTTCGAAATTAATTAGCGCCAAACATGGGTTGAGTCTAATATAATTGCATTCAGGTTAGGGTCTGAGCCACAGTCCAATAAAAGGATCATAGTCCCCATGCTGCATACCGCACTAGACATAATCGGGCAAACCGGGGCGCTAATTGTGTATCTAAAAATGACATTCTGAAACAAGGGCTCATTATCCCAGGGACGTTTTCATCGAGTGCCCGATCCTAATTTCACGCCTGGGGGTGGAACTGTCCAGTGGTTGACTGACCCTTGGAGGGAGTTCTCTCCCCGTTCTTGCCAGTGGGGGAAACCCTAGTCACCCTGTTCCCTTCGAAAAGATTCATGGAAAACAACAAAAAGGGGGGGATGTGTGTCTGTCGCAGCCTGGTTTGGAAAGCAACGGTGTCCGTTTCATCGTCTGCGCGAGCGGACAAAATACAATTCCCATTGATCTGTCAGTCACCCTTGCACGGCACTTTATTTCAATCTAGTAATACCTAAAAACTAGACTATATGTGATTGACATGAGTTTAATCATGGTTCAATGAGTTGCTTTTCTCGGGAGCAGAAAAATGGGGAATTTTCTTGCCGCCTGCCAAGACCCCTAGAAGAATGCGGCATTTTCTGTGGGGTTGATGATCCCTTGGATGTTTTTCAGAGAGGATACGGAGTATAGCACTTGCATATGCAGAGTCTCGTTGATTTAAGTAGTTCGGTTACGACATTGTTTCTGTTATTTATCTCTCGTGTATGTTGAGATTCCGATATCTCTCAGCAAATGACCAAAATGGTACATCTTCCGAATATATATATCGCTGGTGGACCCTCCTAGGAACAAGATTTACAGGGGAATAAGCCAATATAGGAGGGACTGGCTATATTTGGTAGCACGGTCCAAACCGGGTCTGATGTTTCTTCTTCGGTGGATACTAAGGGCTCACATCTCGACAGGGTTATCTCGGCAGGGCTTGAGGGGCATAAACAGCTGCGAACGGTGATCTAGACTCACGCAGAACTTTAATCCAGTAAAGATGCAATCGGCAGACTATCTGGGAGAACTACTGGGTAGTGGCCTGAATCTCTGTGATACGAAAGACCAAATTGCTATTTTCATGTCGCGCGTCGGTGTGAATGAAACTTAATATAGATGCAAATTAACGCTCGGGGTATCGATTAGTTAATAGCAAGTTCGAATACCGCATTGTAATTTACACTTCCAGACAGAATAGGCATCGTGAACCCGTATATTCACCGTCAATCCTAGTCTAAAGGGTTGTTAAAGTGAACATTCTAGCTGCTGTATGATGGGTTGCAATACTATTTGTCCGATGTGCATTCCCATGACAACGATTATATTCCTATTTTTCTTCAATTGGTGAACTGCTTTGCTTCGGCTATAACCACTTCATGCACCTGTCCAAGAGCATTTTAAAACACGTGTCATACCAAGTCCCTCTACTAAGCGAATAAGGCTTATTAAGGAGCATCAAATTTAGATGATTCCATTATTTTTATCTTAATGTCAAAAAAAAAGGCCAAGAACCGGAAGCTATTCTCATTATACTATGTAACCCTCACCAGCGCCGAAATCGTCTGCATGTACACTTGTGCCCTACACACAATTGGAATTAGGCCGGCAAGAGGCAGCTACCCAATTACAACCTTCCATCAACCCTAGTCGGAATAAACATTTTGCAATGAGAATGAAATTCACTGATCCGAACCAACGTAGCCCAGATTAACGACCGTGGCAGATCACATGGCCATTGTCGACTTCTACCCAAGCACCGCGGTCCAAGAATGTCCAAGTTGCCTCTGCATCTAACGTAGCATGCACATGTGGCTCATGCTGAACAATGAGGCAGACTGTATCCTGGTGGAAATCCGTGAGCTCAGCGCTTGTCGCATAGATTTTGCCGTCCCGCTCAAGATCGGAATGACCATAGAGTGAGTTGATGGAGTGCGGTTTGCCGTCAGTTGAGACGTGGGCTTTGGCACTTGCACCGGACCAGTCGTTGGAGAGTTTGACGGTCACACTATCGGAATAAGGGTGGAAGTATGAGGCAGCGGAAGTAGAAGCGGTGAGGGCGAAGAGAAGTCCAATGGTGTTTGTGAGCTTCATTTTGGTTTGCGTAGGGGCCGCGTCCCGGTGGCTTTCTGGTTTGGAGTGAGAAGGTGAGGAGCGATGAGATGCGTGCACTCCTTGTACTCTATGCTTTTGGCAGGAGGATTTATACCTCTGGGGAGTCGCTCCAAGTTGGGTGTGTTCTGATTCGATTATATCATGCACGCAACATGGAAAGCATAGTTCCATGGGTACGAAGTCATGACTGAGAATTTACTACCTGCGAATGATCTTTATTATCCTATTCTTGGAGTCTATGATTCAATCGGAAATCTCTGTTCGCTCAAATAGAATCAGACTTTCAGTCCAGACCTAATCAAACCCTAAGTTGTGGCGACAATGCAACAATCATAACTGCGTACTTAATGTATAGATCCACTAGGTTACTGATTCGATGACCGCCTACAGTCCTTCGTATGAGCTTTCGATTTGGTTCAATCTGTCCGACTACGTAAGTGCCTCCCGTGTCAACACCCTTTACTTCGGATGTTTACGGAATTTAACTTGGACGTGCAGGTATCACTGCCGGCATACACAACTAAGGATGAAGAAGCGCGGGATGCAGGAATATCATATACACAAGGAACAATGATAAAATAGAAAGAGGACATGATTTCCATGCTACATTATTACATTGAGCGACATTCGATTGTCGGTACAGACCTTCGGAGTCAATTCAATGCGAGCTTCGGTCTCTTCGGTCAACATCATGTCACTGCAGCAGAAGCTGAGAACACATATGAAGTCATTACGTAGGACACTTGGAGCGTAGAATAAGGTTATCTGATGTTTGGTCTAGTTAATCTGCACATTCCGACAGCATTCGGCGACCCCATACCCGGATGCGCGGAAAGCTAAGAAAGAACTGGATGTAACCTTGTGTAATCAGCCCACAGGTTATTGCTTATCATAGATGCATGCTATTTTGGAGGCAAACGGCATACTACAATATCTAATTCATGGTTTATTTTCTCAAAGCACTATGTAACAGGTATAAGTTGTAGTAGGATTGAACACTGGACGCAATTTATTAAACGTTTACATCTGGTGCGAAACGCAAGGATTTGACAGCTCTATAAGTATGTTCTCTTTCTACTGCTGTATGCTAGAAATGACGCCTTCTATGAGTCCGCTGCCGGGCAAGGCTGGGTGACCAAAATATCGCCTAGCTTTCGCCTTGTCCATATGGTTGGGCCAAGTATAAAACTCCGGCTAAGAACCGCGACCAGTCTTAGCGGATAACGCGATATGTTGTTTGGAAATATGCCTTGAAGCATGGATTATAGTCGGAATTGGAAATGTATGCTAGTACAGTCGTAGGCATCTTGCAGATAATCAGACCTCATGCCGACTTGGACATGCCGAGATACACCCTTCGAAATGGTAGGCGGAGACTACTAGATACGAAGGCAAAGGGCAATTCACAGACTACTACGGTCCATCCACTACTATTATTGAATCAAAAATCTGATTTTCTGTGGCCAGAAATTTATATTTATGTACTATTAGATAATTGTCAGTTTGATATATTCACAATCCGCTGAATAAAAGCTTTGCGCTCGAAAAGAAAAATCCTTTGTACAAGTCCCCGCGCAGGAGAAAAAAACGCTAATGCACGGATTTAGTTGGAGGTGTAAGAGCAGCCGTTGGGGTCCTTGGTCTCGACAACGTGAGCAGCAATGCCAATGCAGTTCTCGTTGCCACCGGGGTTGGCGATGCCGGCGGAGGCCCAGATGCTGTAGGAGCCCTCGATGCTGGGGCAAGCGATGAGGGAGCTGCCGTCGAACTGGAGGTGGCCATCCTGGATGGCCCAGCCCTTGCGCTCGGCGTTCTTGGGAGCGGGCTGGGCACCGGTGGTGTAGCCGATCTTGCCCTGGCCTGTAAGAATGTTAGCTTCTATTGCATTGGGTTTGTTCATGGTTGGTGGATGTCACGTACCCATGCCGGAACGGTCGACGTAGATGTCCTGGGGAGTAGCGGACTTGTCGTAGAGGCTGAGGACGCCGTCATTGATGACGAAGGTGGCAGACTGCTCGTTGGGACGGGCGCAGCTGGCACCCTGGTCCTTGAGGCCAGCGAAGATGCTGCCCTTGGCGGCGTTGAAGGCAGAGTTCTGAACACCGCTGCCGGAGTGGATGGCGATGACACCGAAGTAGGTAGGGGTCTCAGCGGCGGGGGCAGCGGCGGCGGTAGCGGCGACCGAGGCAGCGAGGGCAATGTTCTTGATCTGCATTTTGAAAGATGGGAAGGAGATTTGACGAATTGTTTTGTTAAAAGTGAGAGTGGTTGACTGAGTGTTTAGAATGATTAATGATGTCTGGAATGAGAGCAAGAAGGAGGGAATCTACAGAGGCTTTTATATGTCGAGAGTGACAACCTGATTGTATAGATGGGTTCTCTCTCCTCCTTCTTCTAAGACACTGATGTCAACTATGGGCCGCTAGCTCTTGTCTCTGTAGATTGAATTGTTAGACCAAGCGGGAGAGAGCCGCGGCTTCGCTGTCATTCTGCAGGCTACTCCGTACAGCAGTACTGTAGTCCCTACAGCTAGCTATAATTAGCCGGTCCACTCCACAGTCCCTTGATTAAGTCTCATCTCCGTCCACATTAACAGGGCCATGGCCATCAGGCGGGCCCCGTTGCCCTCGGTCGCCACTCTAATCGGCCAATCGGATAATTAGTTGTCGTTAATTTTAGCAGAGACATGTGTTTCGCAGAAATGGGAATCTCAACAACCAATGCTCCACAAAACAGACCTTGTCTCATTCCACCCTCGGTGATTGGGTGCGTCTTTGATGCTGATCCGGAGTAACACCCTAAACATAGTACATGGCCCGTCAATCTTCGATCAATATCCTTGTTGTCCCCTCTCGCCACTTCAATTCCCCGCCAGAGATGCGGACAGCGTTCTACACTTGTTGTCATGATGAGGTGTAGTCTCATGATAATCAGTCAAAAGAATCTCTATCAGGTAGAATCGGCCCGTCTGGTCAAAGAATAGTTAGGGCCGAACTTTGTTACTACATCGTTAGAAGACTGAAAGAGGAGAATCCGCAAAAAGGGGTCAATAAACCATACTACTATACACAATAGTACCACCGAAATCTCCACGCGCATCTATAGGAACAATGGGCCCAAATTTTGGTCGTCACAATATGGAAGGGCTCTAATCGCCGAATCTTCTATGGCAAGTAGAGCTCCCCAATGGAATCTATTTTGGCGCACGGCAGTGGCGCAGCATGAGCTGCCACTTTCCCTGAATGAGCGAGCTAACCTTCGGGAACGGTTTCCGCGGAATTGTTTAATATCGAATTAGACGCCTGTACATAGTACTGCTAGATCAGTTTGTTCTGCGTGTCTCAGAGTCTACCATTCGCCGAAGAAAACCCTTGAAACATATCGGTTATCCCCGGTCTGTACTGCTTGGCATGATCTGGGATTGAGTGCTCCGGAAATATTTTTCCTGTACAAGGAGATGGTCTAGTAATTAGTCTCCGTTAACATGTTGCATTAAACTCAGCTGTATCTCAAGGGAGTCTACCAGGCCTCGGTAGTTGTGCTGATAGGGGTTCCGTAAGTGTGGACTTGACCTTCTGTCCTTAGGTTGCACTATGCATTTCCTCAAGAGGCTATCAGAAACTAACTACGGAGTACTCCTGGGCAAAATTAGGCAGTAAAGATCCAACGTGATTGGTGCCACGACGCATTCAATACGTCAGACACACTGGACGATGATCATCCCCTTGATCTCGGTGAAATACGTTTACGAGGGCAAAACAACGTATACGTATACGAGGGCAAAACAACGTGGTAGATGCGTCAATTTACTCTTAAGAACTTCTCGAGAAAAAAGTTGTATACTGGGATATGCCCATCGACATTAACTTCGCATACTCTACGGTTGAGTTACCCTTCACTACCCCTTACACAGTAGCCAAATTGACGATCATATCCCTTTGCAAACCGGTCGAAAGACCACAGGGCCCCGCCAGACGAACCCGCTACTCGGGTGGATATGATGATAATGAAGCAGCTGAAAGGCCGATCATCTAATAGTCTTGTCACTGTCTCAGAACGATCCAATTTAGATGCTGATCAAGTGTTTTTGGTGGGCATTGAATGTCCGGATACCTGTCGGGAGAATATACTTCTCTGTCGCGCCCGTTGAAGATGCCTGTGTTTTGCCTACGTTGAGGTTCTCTACATACCTACATGCCTTACGGAGTAAACCCCATCCTATCGAAGCGGGTAAACAACGTAATGCGGCTTCGGGCAAAGTCTATAATGAAAAGAAGCTTAGGATTAAGTCGGCTATCTTGAAGCAGACCGGTTCGCGCGAACGTCATGGCTATCGACGAAACCTAGGCAATACGAAGGTCTGTACTATATATCCGATATGTGGGATAGACCTTTGCAGCTTTTATCCGATTGACCTACTTCGGGTGTGTATGTGCCTACTACTCCTTCCAATAAAAATTGTATAGTTGGTACTTGGTTGTATTCCACTCTACGCTTTCTATTCAATCTACACTCTTGTAGGTAACTTAGGAAGTCTACCAATTAGACTGTCGATTAGGATAATGAGAAACAAACATCTGCGCGAGCAAGGCAATTAATGACCTTCGATTGAATGAAATTGAGAAACGCTAGGTTTTCCGTGCTAGCTCGATGACCCGCAAGATAACGACGATGATATAACAACAAGACGAAGAAATGCACTAAGCATGAACTACTGATTGTTTGAAATGATCAAACTACCGTCAGACTGTCATTCTTTGGTTGATTTGGGCTTTCTTAACTGATCGCTGTGAATCCTGGTGGTTTAAATAAGGCTTCTAAGATGTTGTGCGTGATATACGCACTCAATAATATATAATTGCCCAAATACAAGATCCTCGTAACCAAAACATTGACAGCACTTAAAACAAATAATTAAAATCCACTCAATTACTATGTAATTCTCCAATAACCTCCTTCTACAAATGCTTAAGCATCGGTTAGAATTTGTCTCGATATAATAGTGACTTTGAGAACCAGAAGAACATAATTCAGTAAGAGTTCCTCAATCGCGACAATAAAGTCCTTGATAAAAGCCCCATATTATATATACTACGACCTGCATCAAGGCTTAGAAAGATATTTAAAAAGGAAGGTAAAAAAAAATTATAAAAAGATTTATGAACATGTATGGTATGGACTTGAGGGGAATTGAACCCCCGACTTCTCGCATGCGAAGCGAGCACTCTACCACTGAGTTACAAGCCCTGAAAAGCACAGACCATTTAAATATGGTGGCAATATGACTGAATTTGATGGACCCACTGTGCCTGACACATCGACTATTGGATACCGCAAGCGTTGCTCTCTTGTTGCTTGCGGAAGTTCGATAAACCGAGGCTGTTGACTGATGTGGAGACTGTCGGTCGCATACTCCTCCCCGACATTGAGGATACAAACCGTTAACTGAGCATTCGAGACTAATTGTATTGAGCGAAACTGGGGTGCTATTCTTTCATGCCGTAAATGATAGGCCGGGCGAACATTAAAGCATATCCCTTACACTTTCCGCGAGGATGTTTCCGCACCAGGGGTTATGAATTATGCATGCCGGACTCCCGGAGGTTCATGTAGCACCGCGAGTACCGCTCGACAAGTGAGCACGCCAAATTGGTAATGACACGGCGGTGGCCATATGCCCACTGGCTGCTACTTTACACTTGCTATAGCTTGTTTTCCTATGAGTTCTGTTTTAACATTTAACGGGCACCACATCCATTGGATGAAATTATCCCCCAAGCCGGTATCCGAAGTACCGCACTGGGCAAGGGCGCGGCAAGGCGAGTTTCCTACTACTAAATTTACCCTGCGCTGGTGCAGCTCAAGACCTTGCCGGACTTCCGGGTGGCCATTATACAGAATTTGCTAGCTACCCAAGATTTATTGCGGAATTACGATATCCGGCGGTTAGTTGCTTAACCAAGTTCACTGAAAATTTCCGCTCCGCTAGGCATTGGGTGTAGACGCATCCGGAGGGCGTTGCGATCCCATTGCCGCGGTACACTTCCGCCCACCCGCGACCGCAGTGGCGGCCAACAAGCTCATTGGCCGCTGGTACTGGGACTTTTGACAGACTTAGGGCTTGCAGTGGATTATCACGGTGGCCGGTCAATGCAGGCCACGTTTACCGATTGAACCATAATTGTTGCGCAGCCGCGTTTTGCCACGACAAAATTATGACTCTGCCTCCGGGTATATCAGCTCAGCTCACCATCCGAGGTCATGAGTGTCTTCCAGAAGCTCTAACCAGCAGCTAGTGGCGTTCGCGGTCGCGCTAACATTGTTAGCGGGAAGAATGGCGTGCGCCCCCGAGGATACGGATTTATCAACACGGGAGGTCTGGAACCAGGACGGGGTCAGATGACCCTTTTTTCAGTACTAGTTGGCAACAATGGACTTGCTGACGCTTGTTCCGCCCTGGGTATTCGTGCAGTTGATTGAGGGAGGAGGTCACTGTTATCGGGTGGTGTGGTGAGGACATCACCCAACATCTGCTGAAGTGTATGGAGGATGTACGTACGTGAGGTAGGGACCAGATAGACGTGTCATTTGTCCGATGGTGGTTCACAATGGAGAACCCCGGATTTTTCTAAGTTTCTCTTAGATAAAGATAAACGGGGTGGGATGACCGGGCGACATCAGGAGAAATTGACTTCTGGAACCTTAAAATTTGGCTCTAAATTCTTTTGGCAGAGACGACATCAAAACAGACGGGAAGCTACCCCTGGGCCATTAATAAGCCCCCTTATTCATTTAGTGTGTGCTTGGTACGTAGTCTGGTGAGCCATGGTACTGCGGCAGAAATCTTTTTGAGAGTGATGGTTTTTAGGGCAACGGATGGTCAGAGGACGACAAATCCGGACAGTGCAATGTGCAGAGTAACAGAGAAAAAAAACCAACATTCAACCAGAACAACCGTTCAGACCCGCTCTGAGCACTACTTTGCATGGAAGAGGGGGATGACCTGGCAACCTACTTTTTAGGAGCTCTGAGATGGCGGTCAGGATGATCATCGCTAAGAGTTTTCTCGGATTCTCCTATCATGATTGTCTGTTGGGGTCCCATTTATCGCCCCATCGTCTTCTCCACTGTGGACCCTCTACTACCATTTATTCTGGAATCCAGGCACCGAAACTTTTTGCTCTCTTTCTCTTCGATTCAAACGCCCCTCCGTGCGACAATTCCTTTGACTCTGAACGCCATACTCCCTTGAGATATTCATTATGGCGTATGATTGCTACTGCGCGATCTGCGGTGTCGGGTTTAGCGGAATCCACATCGAAACCCCTTCGGAGGCAGCTCTCGAACGGCGACGACGTTGGATTGAGAAGAGATGCCGGGCGCTCGAGGCCGGCCAGGACCTCAGCGATATTCCCACCGAAGAAAACGATGGCCCCGTCCGCAGCTACGATCCTCGCCTTGTCGACTCGAATAATATTTCATGGCTCTACAAGGCATATTGCCTGGGGGTCAGCCACCCTGCCCCAGGTGCGGCAGGGAAGACCAAGTATGTGCTAGTATGAAGGCTGGATGGATTGCACCTTCTAACGTTGTCACAGAGCTTTTATCTCTGGCCCCGGATATTATGCGGATATTGTAAGTGACATCCACGCATAACTGAATCATGCCACTGTTCTAGAAGCTTACACAACGTCTTACAGGGAGAGCTAGTTGTGAGACCTGGAAAGGGTATTTGTTACACGGACCCGTGAGCTGCATGAGTGAATCTAACTTTATCTTCAGATCTGTACCAACCATCGTCTCGGAAAACCTTCATGTGGTTAGTCTTCACATCTACAAAAGTTTGAGGGATCGTACAGCTAACCCAACTGTAGCTATGAGGAAGGGACTGAAGAAGCGTCCGGACCGGTGCTTCCATTCCATTGGAGCTGCTTCGAAATCTTGACCCGAACGCTCACCGGCTCTCCGAACGTCGAAACCGTCAACCATGAAGCTCTCTACGGCGTCATGTCAACCTTAAGCAACCATAACTCTTTGCAATTGAACTACGGAAACGACGTTTCCCGGTCGCAAGGCCGGTACTGGGAGTGCATTCCCGGCGCCGAGGTAAGCGTGCCCATGGCCGAGATTAAGCTGTTATCGTATTAACGAATCGTCTTTACTTCGCAATAGTACTGTGCGAAGAACCCGATAGATACCCCCATGATCGACGAGTTGTCCCAGAACCTGAGAACAAACAATAAATTCAAGCGACCGTCCGCGGAAATCGAGCTCCAGGACCGACGCCCGACCGACCCATTCGGCCAGTTGCCTCTTGAAATCGCACAGCAAATTTGCATGTTTTTGCCCGGCGATTCGCTGAAAAACCTTGCACAAGCTTCGCTCAGTGTCCAGATCATTACCCAGGATAACTTGTTCTGGAAACGGTTCATGCAGTGGGATATGCCGTGGTTTTGGGAATTTAAGGCTCTCCAGAGTCAGAAGGACCTCAATTTCAAGTCGCTGTACTTGTGGCTGAACAAGATGACTACGGCAAAGTACGGCATGGATGACTTGACTCTGATGGGTGTTGCCAACCGCCGGCGTATCTGGGGTATCTGTGAACAGCTTGGAGGCCGGTACCGCGGAGCTTATGCCCAGACTCCCGTTGAAGCAATGAAATGGGGTCGGGATTAATATTTACGATATACTGCGAAGGTGAGTTTTGGATCCTTGAATCCTAAGATGTTTCGAGCCAGTAGACGATCGGAAGACTGACTGGTGGGCGACAGGGGTTTTTTTTTTTGGGATATTTTCGACAACACTATGATACCACTACAGCTCTATATATTTGCTTTCCGGATGTTTATTTTTTTGCGTTGCATAGCTTTTTTCCTACCCTTTGCTCTCTTTACCACAGTTCGGCATCAAGGCAGGGTCCGTTGCAAACTTGCGTTCTTGCGTTCAATTAGCGACAGCTATAGATATAGACCATCTTCTTTCTGACGAACCTAATGAAACCAGACAATTTAATACTGAGTTATGACACTGAACAACTTCAGCTCACTGTAATTGAAAAACATAAAATTTAGAGCATGGAGGATTGACCTCGTCGATAAATATCAAACACCGAGCCTCTACCGAGTAATTTCCGATCGCTGCATATCGCGCACATTTTAAGGCGCATGAAATCCTTGGTTTTATTTTATTTTACCGAATAAAATGCAAATATTATGATCTCACTGTTGACTTGGTGTTAACGATCCCTTCGCTTGGCATTGGTTTATCCTTGTCATATTGTTATATCCAAGACCCATGAAGCCAGTCAAGACCAGAAACCCGCACATCCGGCGAGCCCGACGAAGTATTAGAGATCCCCGACAAAGCGGCAAATTCTCCCACCTCCATAGGAAGCGGCTCATCCAGGAAAACAATATCCGAGTCCAGAAAAGCCGGGGTATGCGGGAACAGTGACTGTTTTTCTTTCGAATCCAGCATTTTCTAGAGTAGGCGGTGGTTGAATGCCAACAGGTGGGGCACTACGATGAATATTTCCCCTGCCGCGAGACGCTTCCTCTGACTTATGTGCCCGCGATGAAGCAGCTCGCTGCATCAGCGCAGCGAGAGGTTCTCGGAGGATCGCGTTTGTGTGCGGAACATCTTGTTCCCATTGTTGGTACATCTTCGAGATGACGTCCCAGGCGAAGTCGGTTTCGGGATTGATTGGTCGAATGCAGAGTTCGGAGAGGATGAAGGCTACGACGTGCCATTGTTTGTAGCTTTTTGCAAGCCAGGCCCACTTTGAGGTGATTTTGTTGGATTGTAGTAGATGCGAAAAATTGACGCTTTCGACGGCGGTCTGGAATAATGGGCCGGGGCTCTCCTTTTGTTCAATGAGCGATGAGGTTGGTTTCTGGGTTGTGGGAAACACTTCTGAGGATGATGACGCAGATGATGGGGGAAATTGCATTGCGAGCCAGGATCTGGAGAGCGTGAGTCGTGCGATTACGGCGACGACCCAGTGGATTGGGATGTCGAGGTCGAAGTGGTTTAGATACCGATCTTGGAGACGTTTCCCTAGGCTCTCTACGAAGATTTTCCGCTCCCGAGCTGTTGAGGAGTCCAGTCGGTACTTGTTCATGATTACCTCACATTGGACGATGCAGAGGGTGATGTCTGTGTAGCTAATCTTTTCGGGCGGCGGTTCGATCAAATGCGGTGTCAGATCATTCACGTCGATGCTGGAAGGGGGTCGAGTGTCAAACATCCCGGGCTTGATCTGCGTGTCCATGCCTTGGTCCTCCGAGCAGAGCATGTCCAGGATACATATATGCCACCACAATCGTCTGCGAACTTCTGTTTCAAATGGACTTAATCCAAAGTTCCGCCCGTCTCGATGGACGCCTTGGCCTTGGGCAATACGGACAATCACGGCTGATTCAGCCCATACAAGCCTGGTATCGCCTCTCGGGCGGAGACACAGTAGAAAGAGCACCGCTGCCTGGAGGACTACGAAATCCTGCGACCTGATCAAGTTCGCCCGGCCCAGCGCTTGGTCTACTGCATGGCCGTATTCCTTGATAGCGGCCTTGTGTTTCTGGCCGAGCACCGACAAACATTGCTCGG
Source organism: Aspergillus hancockii (assembly GCA_001696595.2). Classification (NCBI taxonomy): domain Eukaryota; kingdom Fungi; phylum Ascomycota; class Eurotiomycetes; order Eurotiales; family Aspergillaceae; genus Aspergillus; species Aspergillus hancockii. The sequence continues at coordinate 13,871 of MBFL02000098.1, forward strand.
GCTTCATGCTGACCACGGCGGCAAAGCATACTGAGATAACCAACGCCTCGTACGCGGGGCATAACGCGACGTTGCTGGATGCCTCGCGTATCACTCGGTCCACGGATGGTAGATGGAGAATAGCGATCATGGGCGCAACATTGTCCTGGTAGATTCGCCACAGCACTGGTATTTGCGCCGGCGGAGGATAAATGCTGTCGGTGAAATTTCGCGACGATGTGGAACTCCCAAAAAAGCCTCCATGAAGTGAGCCGAACGGGCCGGTGCTGGGTGGGTTTCGTGGCCGGTGAGTTGTTTACATCAGACGAAGGTGAACTCTTAATGACATCCTGCAATTCCTGAATCTACAAGACCAGATAATACTGCATGGCTAAATCGGTGTCAGATGTGGTAGTAGTCATCGATGACCCACCTGACCTCCGAGGGCGGCTGATATTTCATCGCCAATATATCGACATTTCCCTTCTTTGACCATCAATCTACCCATTCGATTCTCCAAGTCCGAGGTGCTTCCTGCCTGCGCGTGAACCGGTTCACTGTGTCGAATTATGCCATGAGGGGAAGTCAACGATCGAAGTGTCGCCACTTCGCCTGCCAATTGCTTCAGAAACCAATTCAGAAATGGGTGGTCGGTTGAGCGTCCGAGGAGCTCGTTTCGGTCCGGAGAAGAAGCAATTGGTCTCGGTCTTGAGACAATGACCGCAGGGGTTTTGGCGGTCGCATCGAATCTTCCGTCGGTTGCAGGGGACACAGCTACGTCTGTTTGTTTCCCGTGCTTGGAGAATTGGACATATTTCATGGAGAAACGGAGGAATATTTAGGGTTGGGGAACGACGGTTGATGAAGTGCATCATGATCTTGATGCTTTAGTCGTTGACTAACAAACTTTGGCCCACGTATAGAGATGAACTGCTCCATATCTCCGTTGATTAGATGCTGAGAAGAGGGTTTTTTCTTGTGTAATACTTTATTTACAAGACCATGGAATTAGCTTTTCATGAATATCTTTTGCTACATTTTATTTATGGATTTTCTGTTTTCTTTTTCTCTCTCTCGAAATATCACTTAGGTAGTCATCCGTAGTGTCGGCATTGAGATCAAGCCGAGAACAGGCGGATTACCAATGCGGGCATGCCGATCATATGAAACCCTAATTTTCTGAAGAGTCCGCAGGGGTCTGCGTTCTTTTCGGATCGATCGCGAGTCCGAGCAGACCATTGGGATTGAGACCTGACAAATAAACGGATTCGAAAATGCCGAAAGGTGGTATGACGCCTGAACGTAGTTGACAGAGTCGATCTATATAAGTAGCTGTAGACTTTTGCAAGAGATTAACTAAAGCCAAACCAATCTACATAACTCCCCTGTTCACACTCACAATACATCACTTCCATCATGTCTAAGCTCATCACTGTCTTCGGCGCCACCGGCAACCAGGGAGGCTCTGTCATCCGTCATATCCTCGCCGACCCCGTTCTCTCCAAAGAGTTCACCATTCGTGGAATCACTCGTGATGCCTCCAAGCCCGCAGCCCAGGAACTGCTCAAGAAGGGCGTGGAAATCAAGAAGGCCGACATGAACATCAAAGACTCCGTATTGGAAGCTATCCAAGGCTCCCACTCCGTCTTTCTCGTTACCACCCCCGGCTGGGGCGCCGGCCCCCATGATGCCGAACTGGTCCACGGACGAAATGTCGCAGATGCCGCCAAGGAGGCCAACGTGCAGCATCTGCTGTTCTCTTCTCTATTGAACGTCACCGAAACCTCTGGAGGTCGTCTCACCCATGTTCCGCACTTTGATCTCAAGGCCAAGGTGGAGCAGTATATTCGCTCCATTGGCGTTCCGGCTACCTTCATTCTTCCCGGTTACTTTATGGGCAATTATACCCAGTTTGGAATGTTGCGCAAGGGCGACGATGGTGTTTATACCCTTGCATACCCTATTGCACAAGAGTCTAGGTTTCCGCTGATCGATATCGCGGAAGATATGGGTTCGTAATCTCCCCAACTCCCCTTAGCCTTTCAATCCATTGAAACTAATATGGTTCAGGCAAATACGCTGTTGCTGCTCTACGAAACCGCTCTACTGTTCTGGGCTCCCAGATCTTGGCGGCAGCAGACTACTACACCGTGCCTCAGATCCTATCCGACTTCGAGCAAGTGACGGGCAAGAAGACGAATTTCGTGCAGCTGGATGTGGAAACTTACAAGAGCTTTTTCCCTGGCCCTATGGCTGATGAACTGCTGGAGAACCATCTCTTCATTGAGAACCCGGGTTATTACAATGGGAAGAGTCTGAAGGAGTCTTTGAAACTGTTGGCTAGCGTTGGATTGAAGCCGACGACTTGGAAGGAGTTCTTGGAGAAGAATAAGAGTGGTATCGCTTAGTTAATTTGTAGAGTAGGGCTATTATTGATTCATTCATGCTTTTGCCTTAATATATGATTTGATAAGTACCGATTCTCTATTTTTAACCTAGGATCTTACCAGACTTAATACGGACAAAACCTATGAGAAAAGTGGTCAGGTACAAACCAATAAAGTATAGGCACAAAGCAAGCATTGCATTTGAATAGGTAGTGGAGCATGCAAGCCATCGAGAAATTTAGAAATATTTCTGCCTTGCAATTTCCGGGAGAACTTTTCTGTTACTCTCTTTCCCATCCCTACCCTAAAAGCGATAATGATATTCTCCACGCTAGACTTTGCTCCTAAAATAAGCTTTCCTGCAATGCGTCTTGGAATCTAGATTGTTAGACTACTTCGAGATAACAAACATTGCTCCGTATTTTCCTAGTTAGCCAGTCGCCCGTTAGTTAGATTTTGAATTCTCATATCGGAGCTGATAACGGCCTCGTCTAAATCTGACCCCCGAGATTGCCATAGAAGTCGGTTCGTGCACGAATCTCGGGGTTGAGGTCAATCCCGAATGATAACTGAAAACAGAAAGCATCACCATCAATTCCGAAGAGGATGACAGTTCGAACAAAAAATCAACGATAGTAAATTTAAGAGCAGTAGCTTAAATTCCTGGATTTCCCAGGTTTAATATGGATATAATTCTACGCTGTTGATGTATAACCCACGATTTCCGCATACTTTCGTACCACTTCTAAGCAGCACAATGACGGCCGTACTCATCACCGGCGCCACTGGCAAACAAGGCGGTTCTGTGATCAGGAACCTGATCGAGAAAGATGCACCCTTCCAGATTCTCGCAGTGACACGCAATATCGAATCGTCATCGGCTCAAAAACTCGCGCAGAAATCGTCGAGAGTTATCCTAGTTGAGGGCAATCTTGATGACCCGGAGGCGATCTTTAAGAACGCTAAGGCGAAGATATCGACTCCGATCTGGGGGGTGCATAGCGTTCAGGTAAGAAATACCCTCACATACATTTATTTATTCCACTATGGGCCGAAAGAAGACACCTACTGACCTATCGTAAAAGGCTGCCGATCCAAGAAATGATAACGAAAGGCGCCAAGGCACCGCCCTGGTCGACGAATCTATAAAACAAGGGGTTGAATTCTTCGTATACAGCTCCGTTGACCGCGGCGGTGATAATTCTATAAACAACCCGACTAAAGTCCCGCATTTCATCTACAAGCATGAAATCGAACAACGCCTCATCGAACAGTCAAAAGGAACCGGCATGGAATGGACGATTTTCCGGCCAACAGCCTTCTTTGAGAATTTCACTCCGGACTTCTTTGGGAGAGTCTTCACCACGGCGTGGCAGATGACTTTGAAGGGCAAGCCGCTCCAGCTGATCGCTACGAGCGATATTGGGTTCTTCGCTGCGCATGCATTTCTGCACCCTGAAGAGTCGAAGGGAAAGACCTTCTCGTTGGCTGGAGATGAGTTGACGTATGAGCAGATGGAGCAGGTGTTTAAGCAGAAGACGGGGAATAATGTGCCGACTACGTTTAGACTGCCGGTTCGGTTGATGATGGCGGCGGTGAAGGAGCTGGGGGTTATGTTTAAATGGTTCCACGATGAGGGCTATGGGGCGGATATTCCGGCGTTGAGGAAATTTAATCCTGCGTTGAAGGATTTTGGAAGATGGTTGGAGACGGATAGTCAGTTTGGGACACGCTGACTAGTTTTAATCATGTATCATTTGCTGTGGACAATCGTAATATCTGGCGTTTGACGGAGGTATATGCTTTGAATAAGTTTGTTAATAGTGCCAGGGAGTACTAATGTTGCTGTATCTAATGGCACCGTACAAGGAATCCAATAGAACAAGCTATAACGGCGGTATAAAAGCGGGAAAAAAAAAAAAAAAAAAAGCGTTCTGGCGTCTTCAATCCTTCAATATCTCCACCACACAACCACCCTGGAGAGCAGCTACCCGCATAGTTGAGAGTAGATTGCGAGCAGCATTCGAATGATTATATACGCCCCCATTAATAGTGCACTATAATCCTTTCCTAGCGCAAGTCGGATCATTTTCTCGCCACCCGGATGCTCCGCGATGAAAGCAGACACATCATGCACAACCCCTTCGACCACTAACAGCGCGCCCCCTTCACACACCAACGCTTGGTATTCTGACCATGCCATCACGGGTAGCTGGATAAGGTTCGGTCACAGTCAAGGCGCCGACTCTCTTGCTCGAGCTGTTTATACCCCTGTTGAAGCCGGCCCTTTTCGATTTCATTCTGTCGGCACCGTTTGGCGTGTTGAGCGATCGTGGTTTTCTATTGCGGTTATCGCGCGAATGTCCATTATGAATAATGTTGATGATAGGGCACCGATTGTGTCCACGAAATATTGTGCTTTATATGCTTGGCTTTCAGCCGTCGCGTCGCTACTTTATAGAACCATTCCATGTTGCTTCCACCGACCGATATACCGAATCCAGATTGGGAGTCATGCCTGTGGGATCAAAAGCAAGCTAGCAATGTCACATAGTGAGTCATGCACGCGTGTCCGCAACCTCCTGTGGTGTATCACTTTGACAGTCAACGGCAGCAAGGGGCAAACGGCGGGTGTGGCTAATTCGCCGTGACTTTTCACTGAGGGCTAGTGAGCAGCAAATACCAAGGAACCTTGAGTACCGTGATGAACTCGAGTCAGTAGATTAGCTCAGATGGGTTGTTCTTTTTCTTAAAGGTGCAAGGATGGTAGGGGCCATTGTATCATTGAAATGCGGAGCCACGGGTACTTGACTGGGGTGAGGCTGACACCTTGTCTATATTGTAGTGCTCCTCTCACGTTCCATTCTGGGATTGGCATAGAGCCATTAATTATTTCGGTAATGAAAATGATATAGCCATATAATTTGGTACGTACATGGGACTATATGTTGACGCCTGGGATACATTTCCTTGCATATGTTGCTCTGCTTCTATTATGAGGCACACATGCAGGAATATGTGACATGCCTCAAGATTCAACGAGCTGGATAAGAATGTAGGATATGAGAAGGGGTGAGAGGGGATAAAGGTAGATAAAGGTACGGGCGGAAGCTTAAAAGAGGAAACGTAAGAAAGCTGGTAAAGATGTTGAAAATTCCTAGACAGAAACTTGGATGCGCATTGGAGAATAACAGTAGCCAACAATGACACATGCATCTCCCCGCCTTCTGAATGATATTGCACCCTGACCATTGCCGATTAAGCTAAACGGTTGTTTCTGACCCTCCGTCAGAGCCGGTGCTCTCTTCTTCCTTTGCTACGTATTGACGACCACGACGGAAAATCAGCAAAGACGCCGGGATTTGCACCGCTGAAAACGCAATCATCGCCTGAAACTGACGAGTATAGCCCTGCGCAAAAACATGACCTACCATAGCCTGAAGTTGAGCCGGCAAGGATTCTATCATTTTGGTATTTTGTAGCAGTTGGTGCAATTGCTCGGGTGGAAGAACATCGGTCAATTCGCTTTTTAGATCACCATATTGAATATTAGAAGCAATTGCGAGACCAATTGCCCCTCCAAGGAAGCGGCATTGGTTGAGAGCACCTGTAGCTGTCGCTACAAGAGAGTAAGTAAATTTGATCCATGAACTGGGGAATTCGTGATCTATAGTCATACCTAGATCCCGTGTCTCAACGACGTAAGGCACCGAAAGAAGTAAAATGCCAATGGTCACTCCAATTCCGATGCCTGCGACAACTTCGTAACCATAGCCGGCACCGGGGAATGAGCTCGACTCGGGAAGAATGGAGAGCAACACCATTCCCACGGTATGCATGATGGAACCGAGCAGAATGAAATACACAAAGGGGATATGGCCACGAAGACATGCGACGTTGGCCACACTGGTTGAAAGAGTAGCGAGTGCGGAGTATGGAATCAAGCGGACACCAGCATCTAGAGGGGACATATTACCTAGGACTTGGAAGCGCTGCGAGAGGTAGACGATCACCACGTTCCAAGGGCAGCCGCTAACAAATGTCGTTCTACAACAGGATTATTAGATCACTGAACAAAGAATTCAGTGGAGCACTTACATGAGCATTCCCATCCATGCGCGGTTATATAGGAATCGCTTTGGGAAGATTGGTTCATATCCCGGCCGTTCATCGATGAACCATTCCCAGGCGAAGAAGGCAATCCACGATAGACCACACACAACAAGCAACCCTACCGCAGTCCCCGAAGACCATTCAAATTGTAGGTTGGTTTCGTTCAGGACAGTAATGAGTAGCAGAGAACCACTTAGAAGCAAGGTGGCACCCAACACATCTAGCTGCCGGAAGAGAGACATGCTTGGCTTGAGATGGGAGAAGGGATTGGGTGGGACCGAGCCGAGCGTTGCGGGCATGGCGATGACTATCATCAGGATAGCTACTACTCCAGGTGGTAGGCTAGTAAATCAGTCAGTTATGGTCGCTTCAGGTATGCGTATCAGGGGGATGCGATATAGAACGCACTTAATGTAAAAGACCCATGGCCACGCTGAGTGCTGCGCTAGCGCGCCACCAATCAGCGGGCCTGTCAAGGATGCAAATGCAATAGACAATGCCAGCATGCCGCCCCAGAGAGGCAATTTGGCCTTCGGAACAAGCTCATAGGCACATAGGATGGTAAGTGGGTAAATCCCGGCACCCCCGATGCCTTGGAAGGCTCGACACACGATGCTGAAGCACAATTAGCAAAAGGAAAGTCAGATAGATCGGACCACACCCACAGCGCATCTACTGACTGAGATAACGCACACCCAAGTGAAAATGCCAAGAATAGCACTTCGGCAGCGATCAAGGTTTTCTTTCTACCAATGATATTGCTGACCTTAGTCCAGATGGACATGAAACCTGCGCCATGGTTAGATGGACCGGGCAAAGTAGAAGGAAAAGATAACCCTAACCAGTGTAAGTGATTAAAAAGCCGGTAACAATCCAGCTTGTTCTGTCGAACCCATTGAGGTCACTCGTGATTACGATCAGTGATGTGCTGACGATGGTAATTTCCAGGTTGACCAAGTAAAGACTAATCAGAAGCCTAGGACCAAGGTGCTGTGTCAACTTAGAATGCAATCAATGAGGGCCCATTGGGGTTCATACCCGATCGTGGTGAAAACAAGTCTCCATCCATGTGGGTAGATGACCTCATGCTCGGGAGACCTCTTAGCCACCGGGTTGATCTTCTCTTGACTGTCCATCTGTGTAATTTCTGCTTCAAACTTGTAATCGCTATTGTGCCATTCCATTCAAGACGCCGCTGGTCAACAGCTTTATATGTCTGCATGAGGAATTAACAGCATTCCGTTGAATTTTGTGGTATTCCCGAACAGGAAGCAGTCTGCAGTTAGATCATGAACATACACGTACTGGATTTTGTGGTACCATTTTCACCCCGCAGGGAACAACGTGGCTCTAGCGTGGCATATCCATGTTCGAAATTGTTTTACGCGTCTGTCCTCGATATCCAGTCCCCCTTCATTTGCTCTACTTCTTGTCCTTCCATCTTGTTTCATGACCTCCTTCCCCTTTGGTGATCATCGGCATGGTGTTGCGACAGTATCGGTGAGGTCATTTCCCTATGCAAGGCGATAGACCGTGCTTTCGTGCCAGTGGCAGGATAATGGGGAGTGGGAAAGGCTCCGCCTTGCTATTCTCTCTGTCACTTTCAAAGTATCTATTAGGGCATTGTGCCATGTACGTCATGGGTCGCCTCGTATGTCTTTATATCTCACACAATAAGCACTAGATTTTACTACACTGACCATATCCCAGAGGGCGGAACTGCATCGCGACGCTTTGATAGGCAGCATGGGCATCTTCGGGCTGGCAGTGTTTAGGGCTGGTAATGATCAACCCTGAGGCTTGGCCATGATATTGCCGTTTTCGGTTAATATACTGCTTGACACTGACACATCCACCACCCTCCTAGTACCTGTCAACACTCGTTTGGAGAACTCATAATGATACCTAGAGCCGGGCAGATGCTCTATTCCCGATCAGGTAGTAGTTTTAGTCCTTACATAAGACGTACTGGGAGTAACGTAATCCACGGTCGAGCCGCGAATACGGCCGAACCGCGAATTTTTACCTCATTTCTAATCAACATTCATCAACGCGCCAATTCTTCACCTCTACCATATAAAATGCCGCTTTCTCAAGAAGCTCGAATGCAGATGGCTATTGCTGCATTAAAAGATAAAAAAATTAAATCAAAATTAAAGGCTGCTAGAACTTTTGACGTACCTAAAAGCACCCTTCGCGAGCGGCTTGCTGGTACTAAACCACGATCAGAAACACGCGCCAATAGTCATAAATTGACTACTATTAAAGAGGAAGTTCTTGTAAAAAGGCTTCTAGATATAGATAAACGGGGCTTTTCAATTAGACCAGAGTTCCTGCGTAGAATGGTGCAGGTTCTACTTCGTGAGCGGACACAAGATTCCACTGCATCTCTTGAAGTTAACTGGATTTATTCCTTTATTAAACGCCGTTCTGAGATGTGTACACGATATACAAGACAAATAACATATCAACATGCAAAGCAGGAAGACCCAAAGATTATAATACTGTGGTTCCAGACTGTATATACAGCTATTCAAGAATATAATATACACGAAGATGATATCTAGAATTTTAGTAAGACTGGCTTTGTTATAGGATTCTGTTCTACTTCTAAAGTAATTACTGCAGTTGATTACAGTAAACAATTATACAGAGTTATTCAGGACAATTGCGAATGGATCATAATTATTGGAACAGTCAGTTTAAAAGGTGTATATATATTATCAGTTATTATACTTAAAGCAAGCTATTAACAAGCTGCCTGGTTTCAAGAGCCTAAACTTGCTAAAGACTGGTGGATTACTACTAGTGAGAATGGCTGAACAACTGATGAAATAGACCTTTACTGGCTAAAAGATGTTTTTAAACCATACTCTAAGCGCTATATAACTGGTGCTAAGCGATTGCTTATTCTTGATGATTATAGTAGTTATTTAACTGCTGAATTTAATGACGTCTGCAAGTAGAATGCAATTATCTATCTCTATATACCTGCTCATGCTTCGCGGCTTCTTCAGCTACTTGATATTAGTGTATTTGACCTGTTTAAACAGGTGTATAGAAAGCTTCTTGAAGAGTGTATAGTTGCCGACAATAATTATATTGATAAAGAAGATTTTCTGTCTCTATATCCAGACGCGTGTGCTAAAGTAATTACTTTAGTAAATATCTGCAGCGGTTTCGCAGGAACAGGGCTTAGACCATTTAATCAAGAACGCGTTCTTTCTAAAATTATATTTCAGCTATGTACGCCAACACCACCACTAGTTAAAGATTTAATTTTCTCTGCTTTTCAGACTAATACTTGTTAACTAGATCAGAAGATCCACAATTTATAGAATAGTTTTAGCGCAAAACGGAAGCTTTCTAGCAGTCCAATTGCTTATGTTCAACATCTTGAAAAGGCTGTGTAAATAACAATATAGACTAATCTTCTTTTACAGCAAGAACTTAGGACTTTACGAGCTGAGAATGAGCAGAAATATAAAAAAAAGACTAGAAGACGTGCTACAATAGGAAATAATAGACTTTTAATGGCATAGAAAGGTGAAAACCGCGTTCAGCAGCTTGATATACAGTTTAATGAGCAGCCGGAGGAATCTTTCTCTGTGCCTCGACGACGAGCTCCGCATTGCTGCAGTGGCTGTGGCATAGTCGGACATACTATAAGAAACTGCCCTAGTAAATAGCTTCATATTCTACTATTATTTAAGCTGGTTGAATCTTATATGGTTGAAAGCTTTAAATTATAGCGGGTGCGGTAAAAATTCGCGGTTCGGCCGTATTCGCGGCTCGACCGTGGATTACGTTATGCTTAAATGAGGTCATTCAAGGTTATCAAAGGGAGTACATGTAGAACATTCGTCAGCCCCTAATGGGACCATGATGTGGCGAAGATTTGTTCCAAGAGGAGCCTAGACTTGCGGACACCAAGTTAGGATTGGAAAATCCATGCAGCCTTGGTTTCCGCGGGCTCCGTCACACTCGGGATGCGCCGCCGAGTCTTGGCTTGAGTCACCGATCGAAGTCGATCGACGGTGAGAGATGCCACTGGACAACTTGTCACTGCTATTGAGGCGTATCTTCACGCATATCGGACCAGTTAACGTGTTCTTCTGCAAATTAGACGCATGCATCGGGGGTAGGCTGTATTAAGAACAAACACGGTTTGTACCAGGGGCTATCGAAGAGAATCAATCAATCTCCGAAAAGACGTGAAATAGGCGCAGGATGAATGCGGAGCCAGTGGCATCTCTCACCGTCGATCGACTTCGATCGGTGACTCAAGCCATCTCCGAAAGGTGAAATAAGCGCAGGGTGGATGCGGAGTCCGCGGACCGCGAAAAAGTCTATTGGACATCATTGTTCGTATTCAATGACTTTCACCATCTTGATTGGAGAACTGATGTCACCCCGAAGAACTATTTCATTGTTTCCGAACTCTATGCTAAGAAGGGGCTAACCCCCTTTTGTGATCATTCCGAGAACCCTTTTTTAGGGCTATGTATGGTATGGTACGGGTCGTCACATTACTACGTCCATTATATATTACTTGTTTTACCTATACAAGCGGTATCTTGATGGCTTGTTGACATCTCGCACCGTCCACTCGCGGGTTGACCCACAGTATATATAGGAGTAATAAGCTCTCTGCTTTACAGATGGCCTGCCACAAGTGAACAATTAAACGGCATCACTCCAACGTGCGATTTTTCGGTGGAAAGACAGCCCCTCCAAATAAAGACGGACGGTCACAAAGCCTTGCTCCACTTATGGTGCAAGTTCTGCAATTATCTACTTAGAAAGCCCTATTTATATCTTGATAAAATAGCAGATTTTTTCTAGAATAAATTTAGAGTACTGGTAACAGCATAATATCGGATAGAGATCCAGGACTTATCTAAATGCCAGAGCTGTCAGACGTCTAGTAAACTTATCAGAAGGCGGACACAAGGGAGAAACTATAGGATGACAGTTATCGGGAAACAGAAAGAGAACCTTGTTACGTCAGGAAAGGAAGTACCCGAGGACTACAGTTATGTCTATTGCGTAAGCTAATACCAGCCAAATCTATTATATGGTTATGAGTATGTCAACAACAAGCTATAACATGTCAGCGCTACAACGGGGACATGTCAGTGACATAATATGATATGGCGAGGACATAAGGTATATAAAAACACTTATTCATGTATTTAGTTTAGTTATTCGTGATTTATATGAATCAGTTACTTGGATATACCTTTGGATTATCAACTTGACAGGTTTATACTATCTTAACTGCTGAGTATATATACTTGGCAGACCCGGCCATCAACCTCAAGTTATTATTGTTTCTTTGTGATTTACCTTAGTGGAACCCCCTTCGGACCTTCGTGGTCATCACTTCGTGAACATACCGTGTGGACATCAGTGAATTCTAATCTCCATATTTATACTCGACCTACCCCAGATAGCCAACCGGGTGTAACAACGGGCTCTGTATAGAGCTCTAGTTAAGACAGGAGTATTATCACTAGAGCGAGAAGAAGTAGTCTCAGATGGCCGCCTCTTCGGAGACCAGAGGGTTATGGAGGCTCCAATGGTCTTTTTTGCAGCAACAAACATTGGACGCTTCCCAGGGGAAGTGGCCAGGAAAATAGATAGGCCACTGAGGATGATCTCAGGGGTCTAGAGCAGGTAGAAGAAGCAGAAAGTAGGGGGAGGGAGAGTAGAAAGGGCCATCTAGACACCCCTAGATGACGCCCAACAGAAAAGGACCAGAATGAACATACAAACGATAGAAGAGGCTGCTAAGGCCTCTAGAGACCACCTAGAGGCAGCCATTGCCTAGGAACATGTGTCTGTCATAGCTCCATATGGACGTTGAACTTGATTAATAATAATAATAATAATAATAAAGATAGATTGCTGTCCTCTATATAGTTAATAGATATTAAAAGTCTAAACTTCTTGCCCTGACGAAATAGATTTTTCTATTAGAAAAGTTGCTTCTCTATAGCTGTCCAATCAATATCCATATTCTCAAAGCGCTTAGTAAAATCATGTTGTGAAAAACCATTTACAGTAACAACAACAGTAGTATTATCTAACTGTACTCACTGGTTATAGATTTTTTTTTATTGCACAATATATTCAGCTTTCTTCTTTATCTACTGCCAGTATAAACTAGACTTAAAGACCAGGTCTTGTTCCATGTTCTTTGCTAAGAGTCGATTATTAAATATTACCTTCCACTCGATGAGATAATTTATAGGCGTTGAAGTAGCTTCATCGTATATTCCCCTGTGGAATTCAGTTTTCTTAAAGAAGCCAGGCGGCCAGACTCGGTTCGACGCAAGGGGGTGATGGTTCACCATATGTATGGGCGGGAAAGGGACTATAAACAGATGGCGTACGTTCGCGGCCGAAGTCACCAGGAATGGGGGCATAGGATGGCGTTCCCATCTACTCACTTAAGTGGCAATATCGTTATTTAAGAGGATGCTCATTTCCTCAAGGCAACAGATGCCACCGAGAAGTCTAATGTTAAGATCATCTGGTGTTAGCTTCCGCACAAGGGGACATGCTCAATATAGAGAAAATTTGATCCTGACAAGCCGAGAAGAATAATAAACAAAGTCATTAGTATTACACTACTTCGTTGCTGCCTCTTACACAACCCAGCGTGTGTCTCAAAGCTTAGACAAGATATGAATAGAAAGGTTATTGTTGACAGCTTGCCGTATCGAACTCAGATCTTCTCCCGGTTTTTAAGTTTGCATGAAAGGCTTCTGGATTTCCAGCCAGTAACGGAAGATCACCCGTACAGACTTATACATGGTATCACCAAGGCGTCATGTTATTAACGGTTCATAACATACATATACATAACAGGAATATGGTTAATCCGTTACCTTCCCTAATCGAGATTAGCCTGAATCATAATATGGTTTGGGAGACAATAAATTGTTCTCAAGGGGTACATAGGTTTTGCATCCAAGTGTACCACCATGACGGTTCAAGGTGACCCTTTGGCGGCAACAGACCATGTCGACTCTGCCTCGTCTATGGAAAAAAAGCGCACGAATATGGGTACACCTACTGACAAAGGTTTACCCGCCGAGGCAGGTGGGCTTAAGAGTTTTATCAGGATCTTTTCCTATACAGATTCCGTGGGCTGGATTCTCAACATCCTCGCCTTAGTGGGAGCGATAGGGGCAGGTAGCGCTTTGCCGCTAATGGATGTGTTATTTGGTAAGATGATCACGAATTTCAATGGCTTTGCAACCGGCACAAATACTCAAGCCCAGTTTCGGTCGGAGTTGAATAAATTCACGTAAGTGTAGTCGAGCAAAGAGGCGTGCAGACCAGCCTGACCGACAACTGACCTCGCAAAGCCTATACTTTGTCTATCTGTTTATCGGAAAGTTTGTCCTAGTGTATACCTGGACTGTATGTTCTATCCTCTCCGTGGATGTACTAGTATTGATCGTTATTGCATGACTCGTAGCTCGGGCTTTCTGTGTCCGCTGTTCGCACGACCAAGAGCCTACGCATTGCTTTCCTTACCCGCCTGCTGCAGCAAGACATTGGATTCTTCGATGCCAACGAGAGTGGTTCTTCCGTTGTACAGTTGACCACCAACGCCAATCTGGTCAACCAAGGGATCTCGGAGAAACTGGGCTTCGCGATCCAGGGCACAGCTACCTTTGTTGCCGCGTTCACCGTAGCCTTCGTCACTCAGTGGAAACTGACTCTGATTACAATCTGTATTGCACCAGCCATTCTGATCGTCACGTCTGTATGCGCGGCATTCCTCGTCAAGCAGGAGAATCAGATCCTCCATGTCAACTCCATCGCCGGATCTCTTGCCGAGGAAGTCTTGGCTAGCATGAAGACAGTACATGCTTTTTCGGCCTTTTCTAAACTGACAGACAAGTATGATGCCCACGCCAAGGAAGCTAAGCGTATGGGCCTTACGCAGTCATTGAACATGGCGATATTGTACTCGGCGGAGTTCTTCTTTGTCTACGCTGGATACGGCCTTGCCTTCTGGCAGGGAGTTCGCATGTATGCGAGGGGTGAGATCAATGAACCGGGAAAAATCATTACGTAGGTCCTGAGATGGCTCCTCGTTCCGGCCGCAAATCCTCTGCTAACTGTTGCTTTTTCTTGCGCATCAATAGTGTGATTTTCGCTGTCATCGTAGCCGCCACGGCAATGACCCAAATCGCACCACAGATCGTTCAAATTACCAAGGCAGCGTCGGCCGCACAGAGCTTGTGGGAGGTTATTGATCGCGAGTCTCCTGTTGATGGGCTGTCACTGGATGGCAAGCGACCAAATTCGTGTGAGGGAAAGATCGAATTCTCCAATGTCTCTTTCTCATATCCCACTCGGGCGCAAGTCCCGGTTCTCCAAGAGTTCAACCTCTCTATTCCCGCAAACAAGACAACTGCTTTGGTCGGACCGAGCGGGTCGGGCAAGAGTACGGTGACAGGGCTGCTTGAGCGATGGTATAATACCGCGGGCGGTACTATCACGCTCGATGGGGCGGATATTAAGGACATTAATATTCAGTGGCTGCGTACGCATATTCGCATTGTCCAGCAGGTTAGTGTCAACCGTCCCCATGCCATTGCCACTGATGGCTTAGTTGAATGATGCTTAGGAACCCACACTCTTTAACGCGTCGATCTTTGAGAATATTGCATATGGCCTAGCAGGAACGGAGTATATCAACGCGTCCAAGGACGAGCAATTCGAACTGGTTGTCACCGCATGCAAGGCAGCTTATGCTCATGACTTCATTGAAAGCTTACCAGAGGTATGCTTGTCCACTACCATCAACTGGTGACATATGTATATTCCATAAACGCTAAAAATATCCACAGAAATACGATACTCAGGTTGGAGAGCGCGCCACAATGCTATCCGGCGGCCAAAAGCAGCGTATTGCAATCGCCCGCAGTATCGTGTCCAATCCCAAGGTATTGATCCTCGACGAAGCGACAAGCGCATTGGATCCACAGGCAGAGAAAATCGTCCAGGAAGCTCTGGATAACGTTTCCGCGTCTCGAACAACCATAACCATCGCTCACAAACTATCCACGATCAAGAAGGCAGACCAGATTGTGGTCCTGTCTCAAGGAAGGATTGTTGAGACGGGCACCCATGAGGAGCTCAAAGCCGCAGGAGGAACCTATCATCGTCTCATCAGAGCACAGGATCTAGGCAATGTCCAAAGCGACAAGGGTATAACTGACAAGGAGAAAAATGACGATAATGCTGCTATCACGACCATCTTTTCAAAGCAACAAGATCAGGGCAAAGACGTTGGGCTTGTAGAGAGATTAAAAGCTCCTTCAGGTCGCGGCCGCAGTCTGCTCCAATATTTGACTATTCTCCTCAAGGAAAGACGCGATCTTTGGCCCGAATTCCTTATCACATTGGTTGCCAGTATTGTAGGAGGTACGCGTCTAATCCAGCTTTGTATGATGTACTGGCCTATCTAACGAATAATACAGGTGCCACCTATCCTGTCCTCGCAGTCGTTTTTGCAAGAGTGCTAAATGTGTTTCAAATCTCCTCCCCAAGCGAGATGGTGAACAGAGGTGACTTCTATGCTCTCATGTTCTTTGTGATTGCCCTCGTTATCCTTGTTGTCTATGGCATCCTAGGGTGGGTTACAAATGTGATTTCCAATGTAAGTCTGGCTAGAAGCGCTGCAGTCAAAACCCCTTCTCACTATCGCACAGTGCATTGTATACACATACCGTTTGGAGATGTTTAAGGATTATCTCCGCCAGGACATGGCTTTCTACGACCAGCCTCAACACACCACGGGCGCGTTGGTCTCCGATCTTGCTGCAAAACCTACCAGCCTGCAGGAGCTATTAGGCTTTAACGTTGGCATTATCATCATCGCGATGGTGAACATTATCGCTAGCTCCATCCTTTCCATCGCGATCGGCTGGAAACTGGGGCTCACAGTGGTCGCAGCAGCTATGATCCCGATTGTCTTCTGTGGCTATCTCAGAATCCGCTTGGAGTTCCGATTGGATGATGCCACGACGAGTCGGTTCTCTGAAAGTGTAGCCTTGGCTGGAGAGGCCGTTTCGGCTATCCGTACGGTCGCGTCGCTGGCTATTGAGCGGGTGATTCTGCAGAAGTACACGGACAAACTGGCGGGCATCGAGCGGAGGTCTATCAAGTCCTTGACCTGGACCATGTTCTGGTTAGCTCTGACGCAGTCTCTCTCTTTGCTGTCGATGGCGTTGAGCTTCTGGTATGTATCTTCGGCCTTATTAGCTTTCTCCGTTTATTGACTTTGACATAGGTATGGAGGTCGCTTGTTGTCGACAGGCGAATACTCAAGTACGCAGCTGTACATCGTTGTCATCGGAGCCATTCTCTCCGGCGAAGCTGCTGCGTCCTTCTTCATGTTTAGTACCAGTAAGTCTCCCATGGGACCCGCCTCTGCAAGCGCTGACGGAAGCTAGGCTTCACCAAATCGCAAGCGGCGTGCAACTACATCTTCTGGCTACGCTCACTACAACCGGATGTGCAGGACGGGCCATCCGGCAACACAGGGAGTCATGGCACTGCCGCGAATGTGACATTGCAAGACGTAGGATTTCGATACCCGACACGACCGACACGACCCGTGCTGAACGATGTCAATGTTGAGGTAAATACACTGTTCCATGCTATCTAGTTAGACATACTAATGACCGTAACAGATCTCGCCGGGTCAATACGTAGCCTTTGTCGGGCCCTCCGGCCATGGAAAGTCGAGTCTGATATCGCTTCTAGAGCGATACTACAATCCTACTTCCGGGTGCATCCAACTTGACAGCACAGATATCCGCGATATGTCACTAGCTACATACCGCGGCCATCTATCGCTCGTTCAGCAAGAGCCAGTCCTCTACCAAGGAACAATCCGTGAAAATATCGCCCTCGGCCTCGAAACGGAGGCAACAGATGATCAAGTTAATGAAGCCTGTCGCCAAGCCAACATCTTTGACTTCGTGTCTTCGTTACCAGAGGGGCTGGCAACTCCAAGTGGATCACGGGGCAGTCTATTTTCCGGTGGACAGCGACAGCGCATAGCGATCGCGAGAGCACTCATCCGACGACCCCGGTTGCTTCTGCTGGACGAAGCCACGTCCGCTTTGGATACCGAGAGCGAAAGGATCGTGCAGGAAGCCCTAGATAAAGCTAAAGATGGCCGGACGACGATTGCGATCGCTCACCGACTGTCGACGATCAAGCACTCGGATCGGATCTTTGTGCTGGTTGGGGGGCGTATCCGGGAACAAGGGACTCATGAGGAGCTCTTGCAGAGACGGGGGATTTATTATGAGATGTGTCTGGGACAGGCCCTGGATAAGGCGACTTAAAAAGTTTTCTCTGGGCTGTGTTTGTTTGTCATCTTGGCATATGGTTGTATATTATTTCATGTGGGATACTGATACGCTATGTAGTAATATTTAATCTCCATTCTTCATTCTATTCCAGGTTTCCTTTCGAAGTATTTGCCGTAGAACACTGCATACATGCACACAAACCTCATTCCTTACGATCCTCATCGCTAAGATGAAATTCGATGATCATACATCTTGCTTTCCGAATACCTCAAGTTCCGCCAGAATCTGGGATTTAACGCCGCCCGATGCCCAGCAGATATCCACCGCGTTTCTCTGGAGTGTTAGAAAATCATTGTCGGTGAAATCACACAATTTGCGGAGCATGTAAAGACTATGATCTAGCCAGATGTCTTCCATGTAAGCTGGGTCATCACTTCCGATCGTAATCTTGATACCTGCACCATGGAGAATCCGGATCCTCTCCAAAATTTTGCCTTCGCCGGAGTAACATAAGTATCCCCAGGGGCAGATAGTCATTCCAAGATCCTTTTCCTTTAGCTTAGCCAGAAGAGAAGGGTCGTCCGCTGCGTGCAGACCGTGGTCAATCCGGTCGGCCCCTGTACCACCTAACTCGTCGATAACCTGGGCAATATGGCGTAGAGAGTCCTTCGCGCCGACATCGCAGTGGCAGGTGATTTTGAAACCGTCTGCTCGCGCTCGGCTGAATACATTCTCGAATAGCAAGGGCGGTCGATCGGTTTCCAGGGAATCAAGCCCGATTCCAATGATCATGTCGCGATACGGGAGAGCATCAATATAATGAGACACCGCTGATTCCGGAGACATGTCTCGCAGAAAGCACATTATCCACTGTGACTGGACCTGTTCGAGCCATTAGCTTACATGACGCTTCTTTACATTTTGGCTGCCTGTCTGTTACATTCAATTTCTCCGCAGCGTCAACTTGAGCCCTCCGAAACCCGTCCATCATAGCTTTAAAAGAGACGCCCCTCCGGGTGTGCCCCTGGGGGTCGAAGAACGGTTCGCAGTAACGAATTTTCATCTCCCCAGCACGCTGAAAGTAGCCGATCGCCAGGCTGTAGAAATCTTCCTCGTCGCGCAGAACTTCAAATCCGCCGTAGTAAAGGTCGAAAAACCGAAGCATCCCCCCCTCGACGCCGCCTTTGTCTAAGTCATGGAGAAGTTCATACAACCCCTTCAGCTCGGATAAGTCATGGCAAGGCTCTCCGGTTTTAGGGTTGGGAATAGGCTCTCCATGTCGCTGGGCAAGTGACCACCTCAGTTCTGGTGTCATGGTTCCTTCGATGTGAACGTGCATTTCGACCTTGGGCATCTTTCTGATAAAGTCGTCGCCATTGTTTCGGATTGCGTTTCGGTATTCTCGGAGGGTCT
This sequence comes from Aspergillus hancockii, assembly GCA_001696595.2. NCBI lineage: Eukaryota > Fungi > Ascomycota > Eurotiomycetes > Eurotiales > Aspergillaceae > Aspergillus > Aspergillus hancockii. The sequence continues at coordinate 33,117 of MBFL02000098.1, forward strand.
CGTTTGATAGAACTGGGTTTGGTGAGCTCATGGTGGGGTATTGTTGACTTTCAAATGCGGTATATATTGTTAGCACTTCCACAGTCGCCGTGAAGAGCAGTCGAAGCTAGCATTGTTATAGGGACAGGTTTGTTACACATGGACAGAGCCCCGCAAGCTGCGTGTTCCATGCAGGAGATCCTCGATCGTATCAAATGATGTGATGCACTGTTAGCCGACACCCTGCTCATGGGAATGTTCGGAACTTTTATGATTGGTTATCGGTTGAACAACCCGTCTGAATTTTGATTTGATTGATCATAATGTGTCTTTTGCTATGCTCAGTGCCTGATGGTTTCATCCGAAGTGAACCCTCGGGGTCTTAGGGTTAACATTCGGATGGCAGCATTCATAGTGACGGTATGTGCAACCTGATAATGGAAGTAGCAAGCGCAAAACCATGAATCTCCTAAGGACCATCATCACTACTATCTACCATACTCCATTGGTCGAAAACGACTGGCCTTCCGGTTCTTGTCACTTCGAGTGACTGCCAGCCCATCGGGTTGGCGACCCCATGGCAGAAGTTACCTTTCATGGGATCATAATGAGTGGGTGGACTATAAGGATCGTCCGCACCCCTTGTTGGCTAGGATTTCAGGAATGATGGATAGGCATGCCAGGCCATAGCATCTCTCGCCGATGGCTCAATCTCTACTAGGTTTATGGCTTGCTTGCATTCCAATGCATGCAGGGGATAACCCGGATGTCCTTAAATGCGCTATATCTGGCGTCCTAAACCACCACTTGGCTGATCTAGTTCCTAGATATGCAGAGAATACCTGGTGCTGTCGTGGAGCATAAATTCGGTGAAACAGATATTGTTAATAGGAGTGCACGTCGGGTCGAACCCGTATTGAAATAACTGTGTCTATATTGAGAAGTCTCGCTGTCGCGAAAATCTAATATCCGATACTACGCACTACGATGGTCACTGCAAATGAGGCGAGAACAGCAGCGAAAATGTTCCTGTCTAAGCTGGAAAGCAAAATAAGTCTTAACATTGAATTAATTGCGAACCCTTCACAGACGTCCTATGTTTGTTCCGCAGCAGAGATAAACTTCTGCCCTGATAATCCAAGGGTTTCTCAGAGGATATGGTCCTATGAACGATGAAATGATATCTCAGGCTACCCTTTTTACGGGAATATACCTCTATTACCGGGCGATCGCTGAGCCGGATAGCAAGAGGATGGAATGCTCGAGATTGCGACCAATCTGATAGTGAAGGGCTCGATGAAAGAGAAAGAAGCCACCAAAAACAAGGTTCTCGAGAGACTTGCTGAGCGGCGACTGCTCATAGTACGGAGGTCCTCGAAGTAGGTGACCTGTTCTCCGACAAATATGAACTTAGATTATATTTAGGTAAAGTGATTTGTATGTAGTTGCAGATAATTACTCTTTCTCGTCATGGACCCATCCCAAAATCTTCCTCGCCTTATCGGTCGCAAAGAACGACTGGTTCCCCGACATCTCGCCCCGAATCTCCGTATCCGGATAGTATTTCTTCGCCAGCTCTAGGGAAGGCGTATCCTGGGTCGTCGTCGGCGCAACAATATTGAACACCTCACACCCATTCAGCTGCTCGGCCTTCTCGACAGACAACAAGCATGCCCTCGCCGTGGCCTCAGCACTAACCCACCCCCACAAGCTCTTCACGGCCGAATTATTCCAGTCCTCCGCATGGCCCTTCTGTGCCTCGGAGCGCGATGCGACCGCGTGGATGCGCATGCACGCAATGTTCATCCCGGGGTACCACCGCGCAAAGGCTCTCCCCTGTAGCTCCGCCTCGTCTTTCGCGAGAGCATACGAATCGGTCGGCCGTTCGGGCGCTTTCTCGTCGACGGGGAAATAGTCGAATTTCAGTGGTCGCTCGGCGTACTCCAGGCCGATCGCGTTCACGGACGACGCATAGCAGAAGTTTTTGATACCTAGCTCGGCGGCGGCGCGGAAGCCGTTGAATGCCGAGTTCACGTTGTTGTTGTGTACTAGGTCGTCGCTTTTGTCTATGGGGTTTGGGATGGCGGCGAGGTGGATGACTGCGTCGCAGCCGCGGAAGGCGTTGAGAGTGGCTTCGAAGTCGTTTGCGGTGTCGGCAGTTTTCATTTCGGAGTTCGGTGTCCCGTCGTAGTCTGTATCTGTTCGGTCGACTTGGACTGTCGAGTGGCCGGCATCTGCTGCCGCCTTTACGACGGCTCGCCCGACGGTGCCGCGCGCTCCTGTGATTGCGATCTTCATGTTGAGGTGTTGTTTGCCTGCTTGCACAGAGAGATTTCTGTAGAATTGGAGCCCTTGGCGTGAGGTGAAGGTGAGAAGACGACGTAGAGACATGCTTATGGGTGTCTGTGAGGTGCATGAGATTGATATACATTCGGACCATCGAAATTATTCAATTCTTGGCTTCTATTCCATGACGTGAACATGATGACTCCGGTTCCAGTCGACGTGCCATGACGCCATGTTGACGGATCGCCTTCGCTCACTTGGCGTTCATTTATACTGCAGACATGCTAGTAGTATGCAGATATCTGTAGAAGGGCTTGAGAAAGCAGAGGCCTTTGACAGAAACAAGCGAACTGCATCAATGCTGTGTCTTGGGCAACTTGGCGCAATGGACCTTGATAGATGACGTCAAGAGCAGTGATGGATAAGGGCCGCAGCCCTTATCAAAGACCTTCCGGATTAGGAAGCTTGCGTGTCTGCGATCGATTGGGGACGCATGACTTGGCATTCGTGCTTTCAAAGGTCATTCATCCTGCATGCAGATCTTGAAATATGAGCTGGGCTTAGTTGGCCACTCGATGTGGTACTACCATCGGTGCTCTACATCTACTCATACGTATACATCGTCTCTTAACATTACAATTCAGCATGGCCAGGCAGCACAAATAGTGCCTACTGACATGCTTGGACAAGGTCGGGCAATATAATATGCCTTCAACCGCCCATCCGATCAAGATACAATGAGTCCGTCGTGTTCGGCCGTGTCTTGATCTCTGTTCTCTTCACTTGACTTCGACCTTCAACAAAGTGTCCCAAGACGGGCACCCAGCTATTCCTCCCGCCAGTCTGCCATGTCCTCGGTTTGACGGCTCGTATGGTTGGTTGGTCCCAGACTATCAGGTAGATGCCATTCGCAGTATAGATACCACATTTAGAACAGTACTCCCAAATAAGGCCGTCGGACAGCATTTGTCGGCTGCGACCGACTGCACCAGACTCCACCTCGGCTTGATGAAGATGTAACACATCTCTCAATGGGTCAACTGCTCGGCTTAGCCGTGAGAACATGAACTGATATCATAGTCATAGAATCCGCCAGACTGTTCTCCGTAGGACAGGCACTCCTTGTTCGCCACATTGATTGGAGTACAGTTCGGTGGATCAAGGTACGCTGGCTCAGTGAGCAAAACCGGCGCTAGGTCGGGCCGAAAACCGAAAGGGAAAATACTAAAAATTTCCGCAGCATGGATAAACTGAAGAGGCACAGAGTAATTCCTGGAGCAGTCTCTGTAGCGTGGGTTCGGAATTAATATATAGACAACGAGAGAGATAGAAGTTTACCCCGGCCGGGAATACGTATTGGACTGGATTCGCGACTACACTATAGAGACTAACCATTGCATCAAGCCGACAATGTATTGAATGGACTTATCCACGTGGACTGGTTGGCTGGTTATAGAAAAAAAAATGCAATAGGATTCTTTGATCCTTCCCTTATCGCGACAGGATTCGGATGGATTGGGTAATTTGGGGCCCCCGTCCGCTGTAAGGCACCCACCGGACAGAACACCTTTTGCAGTTTAGAGCCCGAATTCAGTGACCAATTCACCAATTGGGTGGTCAAGTATGGTTTATCGTATATTGCCCTGCCAAGAGAACGCTAGTGGCGCTGCTAAAGAAAGTACGAGAGCCCTAAACTACGTGTCGACCACCACCTTGCCTCCAAAGGATCAGAATAGGCGAAGATTCTGCGCTCTATCATTCCCATTGTTGATTGGCCGATAGCCATGGGACTCAGCAGTCTCAATACTTGCAACATCTGAAACTAGCCCAATCCCACCCTGCAAGACCATGGTTGTTATGCCCAAGGGTCGCTGTCATCAGAGACAGCACCATCCCAAACACGCTCGGTGCTTTATTTGTTTGAGTCAATGCTATATATAGTGTATCCAGGTTTTTTAGAGTGTCTATGTATTGTACAAATATAGTAACTTAGTGGTGGATCTCTGGAGGCTTTTTTTTCCCTCGCCATACCGATCATCCCGCGAATATCATTCTATAGCTTTTTCTGTGATTTGAGACAAAGTGAATCAATCATCCCACTATTTATTTAACTACCACCTCTTCCGTCTCGATTCCTTTCTTTCTTCCTCATCTCTGAATCTTTATCCAACTTACGATACTCTCGTTATTCTTTAAAGTTACTTAATATTTTTTATCTTTTCGGATCTATAATCAGTCACAATGCGTCTTTCTTACGCCGTCTCTCTTCTGCCTCTGGCTGCTGGTTTGTCTTACCTTCAGAGACCTTTGTGATAGGGGGGGGGGCACCCCAACTAACTTCGACCAGCCCTCCAGGTCACCGAGCCCAAGAAGAACGAGGATGTTGACCTCTCCAGCTCTTTCACCGTGAAGTGGGATTCTGTTGAGTATGTTCAGCATCTGACACAGCGTACAACGAACCTGGCCCACTAACACATCCCAGTACTGACCCTTCCTCTTTCGATCTTTACATCGTCAACAACGCCGTCTACCCCAGCGTTGAGCAGAAGATTGCCTCCAACGTGGATACCTCCAAGGGCTCCTACTCTATCTCCGGTCTCTCTGGCCTGACCAACGGGTATAGTTCACTCCCCGACCGAGATTTTATCTCTCCCGCGCACCTTCACTGACTCCCATATACAGAAAGGGATACCAGATCAACTTCCTGTCCAACTCCGCCAAGAACAGCGGAATCCTCGCTCAGTCCCAGCAGTTCAACGGCGAGGGTGCTTCTGAGTCCAGCTCTTCCGCTTCCGCCACGAAGACCAAGACCACCGCCTCCTCCACTGGAACTTCTACTGCCTCTACTGGTACTACTGCCTCCTCCACTGGAACTGCTTCTTCTTCTTCTTCTCCTTCCGCAGTCACCACCACTACCTCCACCGGTACCCAGTCTTCATCTGCCGGTGTGAGCACCACTCTCACGGGTACTAACACTCTGTCGACGGCAGTTTCTTCTTCCGCCCGTGCTTCTTCCTCTGCTCACGCTTCCGGCAACGGCACCTCCGCCGCCGTTCCCACCTCGACCGGTGCTGGCGTCGCTCTCGCCGCCCCCGTCTCTGCCGCCGCTGGCTTGTTGATGGGTGTCTTGGCTCTCAACCTGTAAACGGATGTCAATGTCCATCGCGGTCGATCGCCGGAGGCCGGGCGTCGGGCCCGGTTTTCTCGACTCGGCAAGGAATACGAACGTGTAGATACGGAACATACGGATATAATTATGGTCTCTCCTTTAGATTGCTTCGTCGTTTGATATTCATGCGTTGTAGTTGATCAGAGATATGTATTTTACTCAATCGCTTTCATAGCATCTTGGTCAATAGAATGCTGCTTACTTTTTACCCCATTCTTTTTTGCCTACTTTTGTAGAACGTTGGTAGCGACACTCCTAAGCTTTCGCTGATCACCTTTCTCGGCGAACACCCATCTGCCGGATTGACTGTTGATCCACCGCTTGCTGTGGGTCGGTCCCTGCAGTTCGTTGGCAGATCTGGCACTGGATATCCGGAGCGCAAACACCAGAGGGCAAAAGGTATCTACCGCTTTGCCCCCCCCCCCAGAAGGAAGCAGACAAAGCGATATCCCAAGGGGATCAAAAGGATCAAACGCCTCGGTATTCACGGAATACGCCCGGGGCTAACTTGGCTACAGCAAGAAATGCATCAGGGACCCTAGTCCCCACCCCACTCCGGCGACCAACCCCAGAAGGAGGACCCTTGCTTGCCCGTGACATTTCCAACGGCCCCCCGTCAAAATTACTCTTCTTGTCCATGACGTCTTGCCTCGAAGAACCGGGAACCAACCGATATAGCCGATGAAATCCTTGCGTCCGAGACATTTGACTGTCTATTGAAATTACTATTGAAATAATGTTTCTCGGAAAATCAGTTCCAGCAGGTTAGACCTATGTCTCAATTATTTGTGATAGTCTGATCGGAGACGGGCCCACATTGTGTAATAATTACACGAACTAGTGTAAATCTTTTGTCATGCAATCTTTTTCCTCTTTTAAATTTAATTTTAAATTTTTTCTTGTCTTGTGGTGTGGAACACTAGTGAGTAGTGAATAGATAGTAGAGATAGTAGCCTTGCCGGTAGTCTTGCCCTAAGGCGGAGGAAGCCGACTATTTCTGTCCGGGTGCGCGGTCGCCGAACACGCCGACGACGAGCTCTTAGTCAGGAATGGCTGTTAATTTACTCTATTCGGGAGGGCCCCCACTGGAAGTCTTGTTCTTGTCTTTGGGGCCGTTGGGGTCCACCGACGATTTTTAATTCAATTGGATGTTTTTAGGTTTGCCCTAACTGGTTTCTTTTTGAGGGGACCTTACTGGATGGAAAAAGTGATTGGGTATGTATCTGACTGCGTTCGATGCGTGTCTTGGTGTAATTTGACTTGGTTGTGCTTGGATCTTGTTGAGTTTTAATGTGGTTCGGTGTGTGATTTGTGATTGTATTAGATTAGCCCCAGATTGTGTGTGTGAGAGTGAGTAATGTGATGTAACTAAAAGTTTCTAATATACACGGTCTTGTTTATTATCATGTAAGTGGATTGAGTGCTGGATAGAATGGATTAATAATGTCGGTAGATTTTTTCATCACTAACACTTGTGTCAGCCATGCGATCCAAGGAAACCCAGGGAAAAAAAAAAAGGATAAAAAAAAAAAAAAGGGGTCCAAATGGGACCCCAATTCAATCACTTACAACGGCTGTTGGAGACTGTCTCGGCCAGGTGCCGTGGCGTTGACCCAAACACTGACACTCATGCTATTCACGGGGAAATTGCCGTACCCCTTAGCGTCGATAGTGACGGCGCTCTCGTGACCCTGTAAGATGTCCGTCCATTCCTCGTGCGCATGTGTCGCCCCAACGTACATGCGCTTGGTGGCTGCGTCTTTGTTGCTCATGATGCAGGCCATCCCCGAAGGATGGCGGGCGTTTCCGTAGCGGACGAATCCTGTCTATCTGTCAGATGCAGGAACGGATGGCGCGTACAGGCATCATGCATGCGTACATGGGGCCAAGGAAAAAAAAAAAAAGAAAAAGAAAAAGACTTGTGGGTGATGGGATTGGTCGACTTACCTATGCAGTTTGGCTGGTCGAAGTAGTCTTGCTGTTCGCCGTAGGCGTAGAGCTTCCGGGCCCGTGTCAGGAGGGGGAGTTTGCCTTTGCAGGCGCGCTTCAGGCCCTTTTCGCCTCTGGTGCCGTAGAGATCGCCGTAGAATACGCAGGGCTGGCCGTCTTTGCGGAGGAGGACGAGGGCGTATGCCAGTGGTTTGAAGTATTGCGCAACCGGGGTCTTAAATTCGTCAGTGTTGGTTAGATTTTTTGCGGGGTCGAAAGAGACCTTGAGTTACTCACCTCAAGCATCTGCCCGGGTACCTGGAATGAAGTCAGCGCAATCCATAGGAGAAGATGAGTGGAAGTCACTTACGGTGTCATGGTTCGCGACGAATGTCTGTAAGTAATCAAGGTCAGTAGGTCACAACAAACTTTGCACCGGAAGAACATACCAAAGCATTCTCAGGCTTGTGCTGCACCAATGTACCCTTCAGGATCTTGCGTAGATCTGCTCCTTTCGTATGCGATATCCGACAGAAGTTCGAGACAAGAGGCACATCAACGGCCGATAACCCATACTCCATCTCCCCGAGATACCTCAGGATATCCTGAAGATCCCCCGACCAGTACTCGCCGATGACAAAGAGGTTCTCATTAGCCGTCTTTCGAACATGATCGATGAATTCCTTCTGGAACCCAGCGGAAAAATGCTTCGCGGCGTCCAGTCGCATTCCACTCAGCGGTAGCTGCGTGCTAATCCAGGTTCCCCATTTGAGGACATCCTCGCGGACCTCTGGGTTAGAATAGTCCAGGTTCGCAAACATCAAATAGTCATAATTGCCATTATCCTTCTTGCCGACGTCCTGGGCCCACTCCTTACCATGCATCTTGAAGACGGCTTTCTCTTGCCGCTGGTCGTCCCAGTCGACGCCGTTGAAATGCTGCCAGTGATATTTCATCGAGCTATATGTGTCGCCACGGCCGCCAAAGTCGAATCCAGTCCACCCGCTGATCTCAGCCGGCTTGGAAACCTCACGAGTTCGCTCTGTGTGCACACGGATCAAATCAACACATGCTCAGACTCTCAACAAGAGACGGTAAAAAGAAATGAAAGCATACGATTAGGATCTACTTTAACAGCCTGGAACCGCTCGGGATAGTCCGCGCCAGCTTTGTGATTGAGCACCGCATCCCAGTACACCCCGACGCCCAGCGCCTGTGCTTCGGCGACAAGCTCCTCGAGGTCCTCGCGGCTGCCCCATTTTGTCGGTCGCGTTCCTTTCTGATGGAACTCGCCCAGGTCATACAGGTCATAGATGTCGTAGCCGCTGCCCGATGCGTCCATACCTTTGCAGCCGGGCGGCAACCAGATATTGTCGATGCCAATATCCTTCAGGCCCGGGAGGGCCTCTTGCAGGCGACGCCAGTGGCATTTGTCGTCTGGGACGTGCCACTCGAAGGCTTCTAGCAGTAATGTGTTGTCGGGGGCATTCCACGAGGGGAGTGATTCTAGGTCCCTTGCTGCTTCTATTTAGGTTTGCGATGCCATTAGAGATTTGAACACTATACAAAAGACCAGTACACTGCCGGGTGGGGGAAAAAATAGCTAACCCTCAATCTGCCTCCATTGTTGTTCTTGGTCCTTTCCCTTTCTCCGCCTGGAGAGACACTTCGCGAAAAAAGATACCATGGATAAAGCTCGGAAATGAGCGCGGAGAGATCAACAGTTGCCTGCCGAGAGAGATACTGTGAAGGGACGTCACAACTGAGTATAGTATGAGAATAGTACTACTGTTGCATGGTACATGTCACTTCAGTTAGCGGCCCAACGCAGAGAAATTAGGCTAGTGGAGTCTGGCCAATCAACGTGTGTGGGCCGGGCTATTTTTATTCGGTTCCTATAGTAAGACTTTTATAGCCCTAAAAGTTAGGGCCGGAGTCCTGCCGACACAAGTCCGACTGCGCACCTTGTTTTAGCTTGTCTTGTTCGGTGACTTGTTGCTTCTTCGGGCTTTAGTTTTGCTCTGGAGGCAATCCTGCGTCATGGGATCGGTTATCTGGCTGATTTGCAGCTGACCTGATGAGGCAAAATATGTATGTAGCCAAGGGGATCCCGGAAAGGGCAAGTAGATATTTTTTTAATATTTTTTCGGTCTTTTGCTTTTTAATTTCCCTTTATTTATTTATTTTACCAGATAAATATTTTCAGCCAAGTTGATATAGGAATACATATTCCAGAAATACTTTCAATATATATATATCCGTAGACATTGCAACATAAGTACAAACAAATCATGCGTACATATATAACAGGTATCACATTTTATATAGATTTGGCAAACAAACATGGCAAGGAGCACATAAGTCGCCCATGAGAACGGAACATGTGGTATCTGGGTATCGTACGGGCCGGCGAACATGAAAATAGAACGAAAATATATACACAAGAACAAGATAGATCGTCAATACACCTCAACAAATCCGGATATATTATTTCCCCAAAACGGAGACTACAACAGTACCGCAACAACGCTAGACAGGAAAAGGGAAAACGCCACCCCGTACACAGCTGTACCCGCGGCCTTGGAGCCCAGAGACATCGCCGCCGCGGCGCCCTTCGTCTTCAGTTCCACAAACGAAATGTTAGACGAAGTGTAGCCGCAAAGACCACTGCCGGGCATGAGCGAGGTCGGGAAAAACACGCGCGGCTCGCCCTTGTCCATGGGGATGACGAGCTCGCTCTGTGCGTTGACTGTGTAGTTCACACAATTGAGGACGTCTACCACTGTCGTGCCGCCGTTGAAGCTTACCGGCATGGAGAGGTTGTAGGCTCCGCTCTTTTCGCCCTGCGTGGACAGAAGCATGACTACTTGGCGGCCTTCGACGCCCTTGCGGAAGCCGAGTTCACTGCCGCCGCGGAAAATGGGGTACGTTTCCATGTTGACGTAGTTGTAGTCGAGCTTGTAGGCGTGTTTGCGGATGGTGTTTAGCTTGGTGATTAGCTTGTACAGCTCGGCGTCGGTGTTGTAGCCTGAGAGCCAGATGGCCTCGCGGTTTTCGGGCGTGCCCGCGCCGTCAAGGTGCTGCTCTTGGCCTTGGTAGATCATTGGAACGCCATCGAAGAGGATGGTGAAGGTTAGGATGTTTTTCGCGAGCTGCGTCCGGGTTTAATTAGCTGGGGAATTCTTTCTTCGTGCTGGTGGTGATCCCTACCGCCATATCCTTGGTCATGCTGGCAAATCGGGCCATGTCGTGGTTTTCCGAGAACATGGCGAGGGCCGTGACGTCGTCGCAGGAGTTCTTCATGATCTCTACTTGGTTGGCCAGGTCGGTCGTGTTGCCCAGGGTGAAGGCCTTCAACATAGAGTAGTAGATTGGATAGTTCGGGACGCTTGTGATGTAGTTGTTCTGGTAGTTGCAGATGGTCGATACTTCCTGCTGGAGAACCTCTCCGGTCATGAAAGCACCGATCGCGTCGCCGAAGTTCTTGAGAAATCCGGTGTCCACGTGCTTGGCGGCATCAATGCGAAGGCCGTCAATCGAGTAGGTCGACATCATTTCCTTGGCCCACTTGATCAGGGTCTGCTGTACCTCGTCGTGTTCCGTGTAGAGATCGGGCAGCGCCACCTTGTTGTCTCCGGTCTGGCACAGCTGGGCATTGGTGTAGTTATTCCAGTCGGTAATCTTACAGTAGGGGTGGAAGTAGCTCGAGTCGTTGAAAGGAGCGAAGACCGAGTAATCAATATTCTTCGCCGGATCCTTGCCGTTAGTCATATACGCCATGTTGTTAATGACCGTATCCATCATCAACCACATGCCACGGGAGTGGAGGGCGTCACTGAGATCGAGCAAATCCTGGTGAGTGCCGAATTTCGAGTTGAGCGAATACAGGTCCAGCGGCCAGTATCCGTGGTAGGCTTCTCCGTAGGACACGCGACCATCGATGTTTTCAATGATAGGGGAGATCATGACGGCGTCGAATCCCATGCCTTGGATGTAGTCCAGCTTGTCAATGGTACCTCTCCAGGTTCCTCCGCAGTGCAGACCCTGGGTGGTGTTGCACGGGGCCGTGGTCGAACCATCCGTACGCGCGAACCTATCTGTCATGGTCTGGTATACTGATCTTGATTTCCATTCTGCCGTGGTTGCGGCCAGAGACGGCCCAATCAGACCGGCGACATAGACGGTACCTGCCCATCGCCCAAGGACCGACAGCAAAACCATGGTTGCGGGATTAGTTTCCGGTGGAGACTCAACTCTCGTTCATGGAGCGAGGGAGCGCAATGAGATCACAATTGCTTGCGACGATAGATACCCTTGAAATGAAACTCAAAAGACACCCATGAACCAGGTGAATAACTCGTGTAGTGGGGGTTTGAGATACGCAGCTCCAATGACTCTAAAAGTCTGAAACTGATAACAATTGCCGAGGATTGTGGAACGAAGGACGCGAGTAAGACAATTAGAAAGGAGTGACTGTGAAAACAATATTATACTACAAAGAACGACAGTGGTCAGGTTTCAATGATCGACAAGGGAAAGGATGAAAAAGGAAGGACGGAAAGAGTGATTGATAAAAGAACGAACCCGTCCGAGGGAGTGAAGGACGGCAAAAGAAGGGGGACAAGAGAGAAAAGAGGCAAATAAGGTTCCTGGGGAACGTTACATTCGAAGAACTGCAGTGAAGAATGGTGGAGCAGGAGAGCAGCAAGGGAGGACGCCGTCGAGCCCTAAGTCGGTGCCTCTATCTACGTGCAACAGCCATATGCCCGCTATATAAATTGGACCGGCAATAGTTCGTCCGTCCACTCCATCAGTGCTAGAGGTAGTCTACCCGACTATGAACATTTCCATTCCTATGGTGAGTCAATTGGAATTCTCGGAAGTTTTCTTCTCAATTTTAGGTCACATTGAGATAGTCTTCACTTTTGCGTTGCAACCCCCTCTTTTACTAGAAGCTCGGCAATAGCCAAGCGCACATCCGGTAGTATCCGGTCACATGCCCACTTTTTAGTAATGATGGGCTCACTAGGAATGGGAAGAAAGGAAAAAACCTCACCCCCTGATTTTGACTAAGTAGGGCTGTTGAAATGAAGAGCTGATAGCCGAGCTAGTTTAGTATAAAAACTCTTCCATCGCCCCCTCCCTCTACGGTATAGTCGACTCGAATTATCATTACTAGTATTATTCTTTGGCAACGCGTATCTCTGATTTTATGCCGAACAAAAGGGGGAGTCCCAATCGGCGATACTCCTACACCACACCCTGGTCTTCATTGTGGCGACCGCGGTAAAAGCACCCATAAAGCCCCTCCCGACCTGCCCTAAGGGGCTGATAACGAGACTACTGCCAGGCACAAAGGAACAAGAGCTGGAAATACTCGGGAAGGGCCGATGAACCGAGACAGTGATGGTGGGAGGGGTCCATGAGACATCCATCCTGGGTAATTAATTGATCGACTCCGTCACCAATAGCATGGCAATAGTCCCTTGTATTCCCAAGAACTCATATGGGGGGGAGTGAGACAGTCAGGCCACGACCTATGCCTGCCCAGGGAAGATCTCCGCGTGGGAAATCAAGGTCCAACAACCTGCCATTCTCCGAATTAATTATGGGTACTGATCGCACGTTGTATGCCGGGGAAGTGATGGGACCACGATCAGGGCAGCTGTTCTGCCCATATTATTGTCTAAAAAAAGTAACAAAAAAGACGGATGCACTGTCCGTCGAGCAGCGACGTAGGTTTATCTACAGCTACGTGCGGACTTTTAGATAACAGGCCATCGGCTGAAGGGACGGACGTGATCAGTACCGGCTGGAGGTACCCAAACTAGCGCTTGGCGCAATATAGTGCACTTCTCCTAATTTCACCCCATTTCACCATTACTGGATGTGAGTGGCGCTGGTGGTGATAGGAATGGTTCTAGGGCTTCACCCAATCATGTGTGGACGAAAACTCTACATTGGGTGGAGCCGAGGTCTCAGCGAGAGTTTTCGACTTGGCCTCTTAACTTCGAGTAAAAACACCGATTCTGGTCTAGGCATTTCACTCAAGCTCGCCGTGAAATGGCTTGTCCTGGACCAGTTAGCTTGATTTTTTATTTGGGTTAAGTGATTTTCTTGATTCTCTTCTTTTACTCTTTTCGGCCGGGCCTGTTGCTGAAGTTCGAGTATCTATATTCGGGCCCCCCTGATTGAGATTGAGATGACTGACATCACAATATCACGGCTGGATTAAGAAATGCTAATTTTACTTGATTCAGGTTCTGGTACAGGATCAGGGTCTGTAGTGGATAAAGAATTATCAAATTGGTTACAGTCTGGCTCTTGGGAGTGGTGTTATATATAGCCCTATAATGTCAATGTGATCGCGATTATTGGGTAGAAGTAAGACATTAAATGGAATAATTTGTGCCCTTTTTCTTTATTTCTCCGTCCGATCAGACCCTTTCAGTGTCTTTCGGTCAGACGCCGGAGGTTGAGCCAAGACCCACGGGAAACCGACTAAAAGCCCAAAATACGGCTAAGAAAATCTTCTCTTCTGCCCGTCCATTGGCCGAGACCCACTAGGCGTCTGAGATATCGACTTCGGATTGGTGATTCGTTACACTTCCCGAATGCACGACCCGTGGAATGGGTTGAAATCTAATGAGATAGACTGGATAGTACACCGAAGTAAACCCCTTTAGCCCTAATCAGTTAATTGATGCTCAAAATGGAAATGGGTCGGAGGAGGATCCGCCGTGACAGTGTTCTGGAATTTTTCTAATCGCCCTAATTATGTCGATTCTCCTCGGCGCGGATTTTCCTATTCGGTCTAACAAATTGAAGGGAAACAAAACCGGATTGAAATCAAAAATAAAATTCTGATCGGGAAACGCCACTGGCTACTCGTCGGGTTTCACCTGGTGGAGAAAATAGAGCCAAAATAGACAAGGCTATATGGATCCAGGAACCAACCGACAGCCACCAGCATATAGATGGCGCACAACTGAGATCCCCAGCCCAGCTGTACCCAATCGGGATGACCCGTTCTTATCTAAATCTGGCTGCAGTGCTCTTCGGAATATACGGTATGACGGCGACAGACATTTGGGGGATTATTACAGTAAGACATATCATGCAGTGTCGGTCTTAGCAGGCCCAATTAAGTCTCACCATGAAAGATTACCTGCAAGCTGCCGTATCGTATCTAATCATGTAATTCGGTTAATTTTAGTTCGAGAGTCAACACGAGATCTGACCTCAACGACCTCTGATATGGCGAAAGATAAGGGAACCGCAACTCCCAACCTGATGGTCGTCTTGGGCAGCTGGCACACCTGCACTGCGCCGTGAACACGGTGTAAGGAAAGCCAAAATACGGCCACGGATGTGATTTACTGGATCAAAGTGAGAGTGGCTTTCGTGACTGTGTCCATTGGTTGCAGGATATCCACACTTTCAAGAAACATGAATGTCCCATTGGGGCTCCACTCATCTCCCGGTCCGGGAACAAAGCTAACGGTTCCCAGTCTATACGAGGATGTATCAATTCATCGGTTTGCTGGGGCTTCCGTAAGGTTTTTTTTTGGTTTTTTTTTTTTTTTTTTGCCCTTCACTTTTTTTTTTTCGCCTTCCAGCCCAGCGAAATGTCTGTGAAACCCAGGGTCGAGAGCTAGGTCGACCCTGAAGACATTTATAGACAGGAGGCAAAAACAGAAAATAGAAAATTAGAGAATAAGAAAATTGAAAGCCGGACGAAACGACAGGAAGCCCGGAGGAGCTAAGAGTAGAACATTGTGGTCACTAAAGCTCCCCGACTTGTCCTTTAACCTGATAGGAGACAATAGTTTCAAGTGCGCTGGCACTGTGAGCAATAGAGTGTGGCCCTCACATCTGAGCCTTGTTAAGGATTATTATTAGCAGACACGAGACGTCTTTGTTACATTCGATCTCCACTATCGCTAATGTTCCCCAATCCTTCCAGCCTTTTATGCTGAGCCTCAAGACTGTCTGCTAGTCACTAGGCTTTTTGATCACTTCTCTTTCATTTTTTTTTTCGTTTCCCCCTCCTTCTCCCTCGTTTTGGACCTTTCTCTCCTCAACTTTTGTATTATTTTGCCCGATTGTATTTTGCTTGATTTTGTTTTGTTTTTCTCTGGCCGCAATAGATTCCACTCGTTGAACGTCATTCTGCTCGTTATCTGATGTCTATCACTCGTTATCAGTTCACCCGACATCATTGAACCGAGCAGAGTGTGGAGTGCAGCTCACATACAGCGAGTGTCTATTCGGGAGAAAGAACCGCAAGCATTTATGATTGTATCATAAGAGGTGACACGATTTTTCTTTATTCTTGGTTTGTCACCCACTTACCATCCTCACGGGTCCCCCCGACCTACCACCCATTATGAAGTGGGCATCTGCCAGTGCCTTGCTGGCGCTGCTCGCAACCACCACAACGGCCTGGCCTTACGAAGAATCTTTAGCCAAATACAACCTCAACGAGAATAAGACCGCATCCAACCCGGCAGAATATTGGGGAGAATGGCCGGATCACAAGGGAAAGTATTTCCCGTCACCGAAGAACTGGCGCATGCCGACATATACACTATTTATGGACCGTTTCGTCAACGGAGACCCGGCGAACGATAATATTAATGGAACACTCTTTGAACACGATCTGTCCTCGACACAAATGCGTCATGGCGGCGATGTGGCTGGTTTGCTCGATACGTTGGATTATTTGCAAGGAATGGGAATCAAGGTTGGTTTCTCTCGATGTCCGTCGCGCGGATGACATGCTGACCAGATATAGGTTCTGTATCTCGCAGGTACCATCTTGATGAACCAGCCTTGGGGTTCTGATGGTTACTCGGCTCTGGACACGACCCTGCTTGACCAACATTTTGGTACCATTCAAGAATGGAGAGACGCTATTACGGAAATTCACAAGCGTGGCATGTATGTCGTGTTCGACAACACGATTGCTACGTAAGTATTCCCGGGCTCACCGGAGTATCAGGGCTACCACGCTAACCGTCTTGCAGGATGGGTGATCTGATCGGTTTCGAGGGACATCTGAACGACACCACGCCGTTCTCGACCAAGGAGCATAAGGCGCTTTGGAAGAGTAGCCGTCGCTATGTGGATTTCGACATCGGAAATGACTATAACCAGACTTGCGACTACCCCCGTTTCTGGTTCGAAGATGGTTACCCTGTTCAGGAATCCATGACCGCATCCCTCGTTGGTTGCTACGACAGCGACTTTGACCAGTATGGTGATATTGAGGCTTTCGGTGTGTTCCCCGATTGGCAACGTCAGTTGGCGAAGTTCGCCTCCGTCCAGGATCGTCTTCGAGAGTGGCACCCCTCTGTTCGGGAGCGCTTGATTCGTCACTCCTGCATGATTATTTACTCGTTGGATATTGACGGTTTCCGGTACGATAAGGCGACTCAGTCGACCGTGGACGCGCTTGGCGACATGTCTATGGCTTATCGTGAATGCGCCCGTGCTGTCGGTAAGGAAAACTTCTTCATCTCTGGCGAAATTACTGGTGGAAACACGTTTGGTTCGATCTATCTCGGCCGAGGCAGACAGCCTAACCAGTACCCCCCGTCGGCGGAGGCGGCCATGAAAATGTCCAATGAATCCGAGTCGCAGTATTTCTTGCGTGAAGCAGGCCGTGAGGCGATCGACGGCGCGGCCTTCCACTATTCCACGTATCGCGCGATGACCCGTTTCCTTGGTATGGACGGTAACTTGGCTGCTGGTTATGATGTGCCCGTCGATTGGGTCGACGCGTGGAATCTGATGCTGCAATCAAACGATTTTATTAACCCCAACACCGGCAAGTTCGACCCTCGCCACATGTACGGCGCGACCAACCAGGATGTCTTCCGTTGGCCAACCGTTGAAAAGGGTGTCGAAAGGCAGCTTCTCGCCTTGTACATCACCACCCTGCTTCTCCCAGGTGTTCCCCTCCTTCTCTGGGGTGAGGAACAGGCGTTTTACGTCTTGGATGCCACGGCGGCCAACTACATCTACGGCCGTCAGGCAATGTCGCCCGCGACTGCCTGGAGGGACCATGGCTGCTTCTCTTTGGATTCTTCCCAGTACTATAAGTGGCCCATCAAGAAGGGTAGAGAGGGTTGCCATGACCCAACTGTTGCCTACGACCATCGTGACCCGGCTCACCCCGTGCGCAACATTATCAAGCACATGTACCAGTTGCGCGAGGACTTCCCCGTTTTGAACGACGGCTATTCCATTCAGAAGCTTTCGAACCACACCGAGGACGTCTTCTACCCCGGTTCCAACGGCACTGCCACGGAAACTGGTATGTGGTCTGTCCTCCGCGATGTCAATGCGGATGTGCAGGATTTGGGCTCCAATGCAAATAACCAGCCGATCTGGCTTGTCTACCAGAACACCAACCGGACCATTGACTACAAGTTCGACTGCAAGGACAACAAGACCGCTCTAATTGCCCCGTTCCCTACCGGCACCAATGTCACGAATTTGTTCTACCCATACGACTCTCACAAGTTGATTGATGGCCCGGTGAAGCTCGGCTTGAACGGCTCCAAGGAGCTCAACGGCTGTCTGGCGAACCTGACTTTGGACGCGTATGAGTTCCGTGCCTACGTGCCCAGCAGCATGTTCACCAAGCCTCGGCCCATGATCACCAAGTTTACCCCAGGTCACGATTACCCGGTTATGTCCACTGTGGCGCCTGATAAGGACGAAAGCGTGAAAGTTGAGTTGTATTTCTCCGAAGCGATGGAATGCGATTCTGTTACCAAATCAATCTCCTTCAACTCGTCGACTGAAATTGGCAAGGTGCCATCTATCGATCCCGAGAGTGTCACCTGCAAGCCGATTCCCGCGGGCAACACCTCCTGGACCGGAGAGCTACCCAGCTTGTGGATGTGGGCGGCGAATCTGACAGGAGTGTACAACGGTATTCACCGCATGTCGGTCAAGAATGTTAGCAGTGCCAGTGGAAAGTCTCATACGAACGCTGTGGATCACTTCCTCTTCCGTATTGGACAAGTTGATAATCCTATGGTCTCTGCCTCCGCCAACTATTCGAGCAGTTTGCTTCATAAGGAATCTAACGGCACACTCTACATCCAACATCACGCTGCAGGTGCTGACCAATACCGGTATTCTACTAATTGGGGAACAACTTTCTCCGACTGGATGCCCTACAAGGGTGGTAATGACACTATCCAGGAGCTGGAATGGTCTGGAACCAAGAAGCAGAGATGGGAAGGACACCACGTGCGCATCGAGTACTTCAGCAAATGGACTGGAAGCAGTGACTATGTTCAGGAGGGCGATATCGGTTACCATAAGGACGTTCCCCGACGCTTCCCTCATATCTTCTTCAACGGGCCTTACAACCAGTATGGATATGACGGAGGTCTTAACAACGTTGTCAACCAGGATAGCCGGGACGGATTCTGGAAATTCCACTTCACAGCCGAATGGCCTGCGCAAGCTCAGCTCAACATCTGGGGCATGAATCCCGACGGAAAGCCTGACCAAAGCTGGGTGCTTGGTGACGCCGATAATGACTCTGTTCTCGATCGAATGCCGCCATCTTCTCTGTCTGCGACTCTGATCAATATCACGCAGTCTCCGCCCCACCCCTACCTGTCTTGGGATATCTGGATTAACGATGCTACCATGAAATTTCAGCTTTATCCCATTGGACACCAAAACACACAGATTGCCATGTTCGTGCTTTTCTGGATCATTCCTGTTATTACCGGTGCGGCATGCGTCTGGATCTTCATGAAGTCGTTCTACAAGGTCAAGTTCAACCAGATTGGTGTGAGTGAAAAGCACACCATGATCCCGTTGGCTCTGCGGAGAAAGTTCAAGAGGAACCGTGGTGGCGACGAGGAGAAAATGAACCCGTTGATGCGTCTGGCAAACAAGTCCGGATTCCTGCAGACAAACACCGCCATTGGCGGTGCTGCAGGAGGAAAGCGACGCATGGTCCTAATCGCAACCATGGAATACGATATTGAAGATTGGGCGATTAAGATTAAAATCGGTGGTCTCGGTGTCATGGCTCAACTTATGGGTAAGACTCTCGGGCATCAAGACCTGATCTGGGTTGTCCCTTGTGTCGGCGGTGTTGACTACCCCGTGGACAAGCCGGCCGAGCCTATGAATGTCACTATCCTTGGAAATTCCTATGAGGTTCAGGTTCAGTATCACGTCTTGAACAATATCACGTACGTGTTGCTCGACGCTCCCGTGTTCCGTCAGCAGTCCAAGTCCGAACCATACCCGGCCCGTATGGACGATCTCAACAGTGCCATCTACTACTCTGCGTGGAATCAGTGTATTGCCGAGGCATGCAAGCGATTCCCGATTGACCTGTACCATATTAACGATTACCACGGCTCCCTGGCTCCGCTCTACCTGCTTCCCGATACAGTCCCTGCTTGTCTCTCCCTGCATAACGCTGAATTCCAAGGTCTATGGCCCATGCGTACGCAGAAAGAAAAGGAGGAGGTTTGCTCCGTGTTCAACCTCGACATTGAAGTCGTCCGGCGTTACGTCCAGTTCGGTGAGGTTTTCAACTTGTTGCATTCGGGTGCTAGTTATCTTCGTGTCCACCAGCAAGGTTTTGGTGCCGTCGGTGTGTCCAAGAAGTACGGAAAGCGGTCCTACGCTCGTTATCCCATTTTCTGGGGCTTGAGGAAGGTTGGCAACTTGCCTAACCCCGATCCTTCGGATGTGGGAGAATGGACTAAGGAACAGGCCGGTGGCAAGACTGAAGACCCTCGTGTTGATCCCGACTTCGAAGCCGGCCGAGCAGAGCTCAAACGCCAGGCTCAGGAATGGGCTGGACTAGACCAGAATCCGGATGCTGATCTGCTTGTCTTCGTCGGTCGTTGGTCCATGCAAAAAGGTGTTGATCTTATTGCTGATGTGATGCCTGCGGTTCTTGAGTCCCGTCCTAACGTTCAATTGGTTTGTGTTGGACCTGTTATTGATCTCTACGGTAAATTCGCGGCCCTGAAGTTGGACCACATGATGAAGGTCTATCCCGGTCGTGTGTTTTCCCGGCCTGAGTTCACTGCGCTACCTCCCTATATCTTCTCCGGTGCTGAATTCGCCCTTATCCCCTCGCGTGACGAGCCCTTCGGTCTGGTTGCTGTCGAGTTCGGTCGTAAGGGAGCTTTGGGTATTGGTGCTCGTGTCGGTGGTCTCGGTCAGATGCCTGGATGGTGGTATAACGTTGAATCCACTGCTACTTCCCATCTTCTTTACCAGTTCAAGCTTGCCATCGATGCCGCGCTTAGCTCGAAAACAGAGACCCGCGCCCAGATGCGTGCCCGCTCTGCCAAACAGCGTTTCCCCGTCGCCCAGTGGGTCGAGGATCTGGAGATTTTGCAAACCACGGCTATTCAAGTACACAACAAGGAACTCGTCAAGCACAACGGGCGCCCCTTCACTCCCTCTGGAACTACCACCCCTAACGGCATTATGACTCAACCGCAAAGCCCACTCATGCCTCCGGGAATGCAGAATCCTCTTACTCATTCTCGGGACAGCAGCTACTCCAACCTCAACCGTTTGAGTGAATACGTTACCCAGCCCAAGACCAGCTACAGCAGAGATCCTAGTCCCACCGGTACCGAAAAGCCGAAATCCGGACTTCAGCGACAGCTTTCGCTTGGTGTTCGTTCCGGTCCTGGTCACCAGAGTACCCGTGGCCGTCGCGGGCGCCAGGGCGAGAGCATCCCCGAGAACGATGACCCCCACGCTGGGGCAATTACTGACGTTGAGGAAGAGGACAGTGACGATGACATTATCAACCACTATGCGGATGACGAGTATACGCTCACACCGGCTCAGCTCGAAGAAAACCGCCGACTCCAGGCTCAGCAACAACAGCAGGGGGGTATTCGCATGCCTCTGAGCCCAGGCCCAGGTGCCAGGCGTTACAGTCAGGACTCACTGCATCCCATGTCCATTCAACCTCCTTCGAGTCCCGGCACTCCTCCGACTGCTTCTCAGACTCTCCTACCTCCTCCTAGGCTCCTTGACCCCGGGAACCGTCTCAGTAGCGCGTCCGTTCTTTCCCTCGACTCCGTTGTCGGTGGAAAGAAGGATTTCAAGCTGCAGAAGGTCGATCCTTTCTTTACCGATAGTACCGGCGAGTACTACAAGGCCTTCGACAAGAGGCTTGACGACCTGAACGGAGCGAACTCCGAGACCCAACTGTGTATTGAAGAATACCTGATCAAGAGTGAGAAGGAATGGTTTGACAAATTCCGTGATGCCCGGCTGGGTCGGACCAAGTCACCAACACCGTCGGTGTACCGTGACAAGCATGGAGCTTCCCCCATAGGTTCGTTCTACGATGATAACGGCTCCCGCATGAGTGGTAGTGACGGAAATAATTCTCAAGACACTGAAGACGACGAATTTCTTCTTGGAAAGGACTATGTTCCTCCCACTGGTCTCAAGAAATGGATGCAGATCCGTGTCGGTGACTGGCCTATTTACTCTCTGTTCCTCGCCCTGGGACAGATTATTGCCGCCAACTCCTACCAGATCACACTGCTCACGGGTGAGGTCGGTGAAACTGCCGAGAAACTGTACGGAATTGCAACCACCTATCTGATCACCTCTATCCTCTGGTGGTTGTGCTTTCGGTACTTCAAATCCGTCGTCTGTCTCTCCGCTCCTTGGTTCATCTATGGTTTCGCCTTCATCCTTATCGGTTCCGCTCATTTCGAGAAAGACTCGTTCAGCCGGGGATGGGTTCAGAACATTGGTAGTGGATGCTACGCCGCTGCCTCGTCTAGTGGATCTATCTTCTTCGCCCTGAACTTCGGTGACGAGGGTGGTGCGCCTGTCGAAACATGGATCTTCCGTGCTTGCCTTATCCAGGGTATCCAGTCGGCCTATGTCATTGCGCTCTGGTACTGGGGTTCGACCTTGTCCAAGGCGTCCAGCGACGGCCTATTGACCGCGACGAACAACATCGCCAACTCCTGGAAGATGACGTATGTACTCCAACACCCTGTATCAACTATACCTTGCTAACTGAGCCGACAGTGCCATCTGTTACCCGATTGCCGTCTTCCTTTGGGCCGTTGGTCTACTCCTGCTCTTCGGTCTCCCCAACTACTACCGTCAAACCCCCGGCAAGGTCGCATCTTTCTACGCCTCCGTGTTCCGCCGTAAGATCGTCCTGTGGAATTTCGTCGCCGTCATCCTGCAGAACTTCTTCCTCAGTGCCCCTTACGGCCGCAACTGGCAATGTAAGTCCATTTTTCTCTCCCCACCCTCAAAACAACTGCTAACATTCCCAGTCCTGTGGACATCCAACCACACCCACCCATGGCAAATCGTCATCCTCTGTGTAGTATTCTACGGCTTCGTCTGGGCAGGTTTCCTATTCGTCGTCAGTCGCTACTTCAAATCCCACAGTTGGTTCCTCCCCGTCTTCGCCTGCGGCCTGGGCGCCCCCCGCTGGGCCCAAATCTGGTGGGGCGTCTCCGGCATTGGGTACTACCTCCCCTGGGCCTCCGGCGGCTACACCGGCGGAGCCCTCGTCTCCCGGAGCATCTGGCTCTGGCTCGGCGTGCTGGATTCCATCCAGGGTCTCGGCTTCGGTATCATTCTCCTCCAGACCCTCACCCGCATGCACATGCTTTTCACCCTCATTTGTTCCCAGGTTCTTGGGTCCATTGCGACTATCTGCGCGCGCGCTTTCGCGCCGAATAGTGTTGGGCCGGGGCCTGTGTCGCCGGATCCTACCTTTGGGGGGAGCTCGGTGGCTAACGCGTGGTTTTGGGCTGCGCTTATCTGTCAGTTGTTGATTTGTGGTGGTTATATACTCTTCTTCCGGAAAGAACAGCTTGCTAAGCCTTAAGGGCTATGCTTTATGATTTGGTTGGCTTGTTATTGTGGGCCGACTGTGAATGTATATCTAGTCCAGTTGTTGTTTTTTTTGCTGGATGGCTTACTGTCTATCTTAATATAATCTTTTTGTATATAGATGACCATAATCTGAATGGTTTCGGATCAAGATTTTTGGCTTTGTTTGAGTTATGTAGTGTCCTGCTGCAGTTGGTTCAGGGGAAGTACTGAGTCGTAGAGTATTCCATTCACATGTAAAGTCAGATCTATGCTAGATTTGTATTCAATGAACACTCGATTCATCCGCTTCAAGTAAGGGAACTTATAGAAGTCGTGAAGCTGTTATTGAAATGTCAATAACACCCATCTAGACACTATAAATCAACGAACGCCCCGAAAATCCATTGGTTTCACCAAAGCAGCCATTGCCGAGACTTGGAACGGGGTCTAGGACTATTTAGAACACTTTCTCCACCAGAAATAAAAATAAAATAAAATAAAATAAATCAAAGAAAAGAAAAGAAAAGAATGGATTGGGTCAGACATCATGCTCGCAGGAGTGACTTACCCACACGGCTTCGCCTCCTCTTACCAACCTCTTACATGGAAAGTTCAATGCAAGCCCTACGATAACCTCCCCAGCCGGAGCTTCTATGAAGTTCCAATGAGAAGCGTCCTCTTGCCCAAATACCACTTCTCGGTCCCGGTTTGTTCGAAGCTTTTTGGAAAATGCGTCAGTCTGCTACGTCTATTACAAATTGAACATGCCGACATAGTCTAAACTCACCTTGATAGCAGACCACCGTCGGCTTACAGATAACCCGACTTTAGTTATGTATTCCCCTCCTGGGCCATCAATTTCAAAATGTCGATAATAATTGAGATCTTTGGGATCGTCTACCATTGTGGAGTCGCGACTCAGTCCGGCATGCCTTGGAGGCTCCCAATACCGCCGGATGAATTCTACTGTCAATCCGTGGACATTAAAAAATAGATTATCGTCGATAATATCCACTGTGGTGTCAGGGAACACAATGGCGCTGATCTTTTTGAGCCGGCGTATCTCTCCGGCGTCATGAGCCCAGTGGAGTATTTGCCACGGATCTAGATCCAGCCCATCATCCGTCTCCATGAGAGGAAGCACCCGGATTGATGGATGAAACCAGATCGGGCAGCCCGCACGCCCGGCGCCATAAACGTTGACATTCATGGCCTCGGAGGACCAGAGGACTCGCCTGGCAAATGGGAGTTCTGCAGGCTGTAGTTGACCGCTTTCGAGATATGCTGCGTCACGTACCGCTTCAGAGCCCTCTGTTGACAGGTCGTATTCAAGCAGCCGGAGACGTAAAATTGGACCATTTTCCTGTTTGATGAGTAAGACAGGTATACTCGTAGAGCATAGTTCTAGAAGACATACCTTTCCTATGTGACCAACAAGACCAACTAACACATTGCCCTCAGAAACTATGAGCGGCCTCTTGTTAAGATAGCCATGGGCAACACCCAATGTAAACTCTTTCCCTGACTTCAGAAGAACCTGGACTAGCATCAGTCCCGCTTATGGTAATGGTAGAAGGGCGAGAAGGGGCACCCTACACCCACCCGGTTAAAATGATTACTTACCGTGACCCCTCTAATGGCGGGGCGATTTGTCGTCGGAGATTGCTCCTGCCCAGAAATATGCAAAATTAACCCTTTGATCCAATCATGCCCTATTATCGTCGATGCGAAACATTGGATTTCGCCTTCGAAGGTTGCGTCGTCTGTAGAATACCCAAAGACGCGTCTCTGGGCTCCGAAAACAATCGACATCCCAACCATTTCACCGGCGGCATTAAAAAATGCTTCAAAGATTGCAGGTCTCTCCTTGATATCATTATAGCAAAGGGCCCACTGCTTCGTCAACGTGCTCAGGTTCGTTTCCTGCGGAAGAGCCGTCCGTCCAACAAGGAACATTTTCTGTGTCTGGGTCTTGCCGATAGGAATTCGTGCATGTTCATCCATTGCTTCACCGTGATTTCGAGCTAAAGCATTGTGGTAGAGTTCCTCAAGCTGTTGACATGTTGTCCAGATTCTCCTACGATTTGTAATGGCCATAAATCTGTCTGTTTTGCCATATTTGGGGGTCGACATCATGTCAAGCCACAGAAAAAAGCCTTTGTAGTTGAGGTCCGCAGGTAACTTATTGTATTTGATAAGCGAATGGATTTCCTGGAACCACGGCATTTCCAATCTGATGAACCGTCTCCAGAAGAAGTTTTGTTGAGTGGCAATGGAAGTAGCAAAGGAGGCTCGCAGAAGAGATTTCATCGATCCCCAAGAGAGATAAGAGCATATGCCTTGGACCAGTTCCACGGGTAGACTGCCGAATGGATCATTGAGAACGCATGAGCCAAGGTCTTTATCCGGTGAGGGGATGCTATAATTGTGATTTTTCGCGCCAAGTAGTATGAACTCAGCTATATCATCGCCCACTGATGGATTTGTGACACAATACTACATAAAAGGATTTATCAACACGTCGATTTGGGTTCTGTGGTAGAGAATTGACTTGCCTCTGTGCCAGGAATACATTCCCAATATACATCATGACAAAGTCTAACTTCGTCGCCATAATACAAGTACAGCGAAACGCAGTGCTTCCCACACAGCTCAAGCATGACACTGTACAGGACATCATTGTCAATACGATCGCTTTTGGTGGACCCCGTGAGAGCCGTACTCAGAATCTGGAAGCATTCGAAGTGGAATGGAATGACCGGACCGGAGCTCTCTTCTTCTCCATTATCCTCATTATAGCTTTTGAGCAATTAGTATCTAGAAGGCACCTGCAACATGGAGAGAACCAAACCATGTGAACCGATTTTGATTCGGGGGGTGAAGAGGATCAGTCCCCACCTGGACGTCAACTTGCCCCTATGAAGCCATTGAGTTAGTATGGATCTTATCTCCATCAGAGATGACTTACATAGTCCTCGTACACTCCCGGGCCCGAAACAAATGCTCTAACAATGGTTAGAAAAAGAAAGACGTGTCGTGCATGTGTAGCAGACGGACTTGCGAGTTCCAAGAGCCCGTGAATTAAATCCGAGACAATAGACTGTCTCAAGCCAGACTAAGTCGTCTTCACGGACAAGGCGAGGATCATAGCTTGTTCTCAGATCGTCCAAGTTCTCATCATACTCATCTTCGTCCGCTTGCTCTCCATCACCATCCTCCTGCGCCCCATGTTCTGTTTCGTTCAGATTGTTACTGTTAGCAGAGCTCATCCGCTCCTCGTCATCCTCACTCTCACTCTCATCATCTGTCGACAACGAGTCTATATCTTGACCCGCTTGGACCGCCTGTCGCCGTCTCTCGACAAACCTATCTCGTCGCCTCAGAGCATCTGGCGTTTGCGAGCCGACGCGAGTTCCACTAAAATTGGCGCCACATATGGCGCAGTAGCAGTCGTAAGCCATCGCGTCAGCTCGAAGCGCATTCCATTAAACACAACTCAGGGGTAATGTTCACAATGTTGACATGGCAAGAGTACCTCGTGTCCGCTGACTCAGCAAGTGCATTCACCTGATATCAGCCACGTGACATGTTGATCTTTTCGTTGCTAGTGACTTGATTTGATTACATTGTACTACATGGATTGAGAGGCTTTCTGTGAGATTCACAGAGGAGCTAGTATTCGATTTCATGGTGTTGCGGGAGTCATGCTCGTGGTTGGCGACTAACTACTATATATGTCGATATATATTTGGTTCCGAAATTCGGTCAACTTTAAGACTATCCTTTACAAGTGATCTTCACGTCAATCGGACGATCCTGTCTCCATTTTGTGGGTATGCTGATCCAGTTTCACTTTATCTGGATCTTATATAAGACTTGCTGGGAGGAAGTGGAAAGGACTGATGTCGATTAACTTAACTAAACAATGCCACTGGGTATAAACTCCGATTACTATCCGAGCGAACGAAAATTTATGCAAATAGCTGGAAGACGAGGAAAGAAACAGATAAAGAGGAAAACTTCTCTAAGACATCCCGCAAAGCCCGATGTCCTTCAACAAATCTCCCGCAACGACATCAATTCCGGCCGTGTTTTCATCCTCCCGACCGAAGGCGACGAACAACACATCATCCGCGTACCCGTGATACTTCTGACCGTGCGTTTTCCAACTGATGGAGGTCACGTATAGCATCTCGGTGTGGTTCCATGTTTTCGACTCTTCCGCCGTCAATGAATCGGGCTTCTTCCCGTGGCCTGGGGTGCCCCGACCGGAGATCCAGAGCGGCTTGGACGATAAGCCGTAGATGTCAAACGGTGCGGTCCGACGGAATAGCATAACATAGGGCTCATATACACTGTGGAAAGAATAGAAGGTCTTGTGTTGGAAGATGGTGAGGATGTATGTGTTGAGATCGCTGACCTGGCAGGTCGGATCCGACCGCGAGCAAAGCGTGATAGCCAGAGAATTGGTCGCTTGGTGAATTGACTCCATTTCAGGGTCATTCAACGTCGGAAGATATCGCTGCAGGCACTGCGCGTCGCTACTAGCTGCCAGAAGCGATAGATCGGCTCCCACGGAGCCATCGAGCTGAAGTCGGGCGAAGACTCGGCTCGGGGCCACGTCGTAATGGACGTACGCCTGGCCGGCTGCATCCCAGAAGAGGAAAAAGTTCTTCTCTACGGCGCCGTAGGGAAGCGGTCGCTGGAGCTCGGTCGCCTGGCGGAATCCATGGTCGGAGAGGATATCCGTGGTCGCCTTCCAATCGACTAGCGGTCGGAAGTCTTGGATCCATTGCCCGAAGCAGGTGAATCTGGAGTTGGAGCCGTAGATTGTGTACGGCGCGTCGGGACCATAAAAGACTCGCGCATCATGCGGTCCGACGTTGAGGGTGAAGAATGATAGCTCGCCGAGACAGTTGTTGCTGTCGCCGACCGTCGCCGCGATCGGAAGAATCAGCGGCGACTCGGTGCAGCCGAGTGTTCGTCCGCCATCCCGGAAGACCGCGTCGCAGACCAGTTCGGCGAACCAGATGGAGTTTTCACGGTCTTTGGCCAACTTATGCAGCTGCGCAGTGATGATCCATGTGTTCGGTTGGTCGGGACGAGGGATGATGCTGGGATTGATGGCCTGTCGACCGCCGAAGTCAATTTTGAATAGCTTCTTGTCCGGTGTTGATACGGACTGCAGGACAATATGCGTGCCGGACATGCCTATATTGCTGTCGGAAGCTTCCGCCAGTCCGTCGTCATATTGCTGACCATCGTAATGATGGCGCCAACTGTCGTTGCTGACATCGTCACCGGGCCTCACATTGGAGGTAGGAATGGTATGACCGATCGGAACACTCCCACCACCTGGAATATAATTACGATGGTACAATTGAAGCCCTAGGAATGCCAGCAGCAGCAACACACCGACCCCGGGGACGATGCGCTTCAACCCTTTAGCCAGCATGACTAAGAGAAGAGGGGGACGAGGAAAAACACTTCCGACAAGCTGAGCAAACACTGGCCTATTGTACGGGGGACGCTGACAGGGAAAAAAAGCACCTCTCAAGAAGGCAAAATTAGGGCATCCTGCATGTTTGCTGTGCCTCTTTGTTCCGTCTGCGCTATTTTTCTCGCCCGTGTTCCCCTCACGCCAATTCCGGGATTCCAAGGTCGAGGATTAGTCGGTCATGTAACCCTAGTTCGTAGCCCCGGTTAGCTCGGGCTCTAGTTCTTGGATAAGATTTCCCCAACTCCTTCTCACTGGTCTGGGGTATTCGGATCCACTTTGTCTTGACGAGATCCAAATTTCCCTCTCTGCAGTTTTCACATGTGACACCTGCAGGTCGACGCAAGTCTGTCCCTGGGAGGTGTTAAATTCAATTACTCTACGTTGGACTGGCGTGGTTCCTTTAGCCAAGCAGGGCAGGTTGTCCGCGGCGGAGTTCCCCTTAATCTTACGTGCTTCCGATATTCTCGAGGATCATCGGGGTTACAAGAGAGGGCCACCAACCAAAAAAAAATAAAAATAAAAATAAAAATAAAAAGATAAGCCCGGTCTGCCCGACGTGAAACTGTTGTCATTTAACAAAGAAAATCAATTCGCTATTCTAGGTATTTACATATTATGATTGGTTTGCCGGTGCCAGCGTCCTCCGATACAGCCATTGTGCAAATCTCACACTCGGCTCATCAACAAATTTCGTTACGATCTCCGCCAGCCACAGTGTCAGCGGCAGCAGGATGAGATGTGGAGCGAGAAAGCTGAGCTCCAGTCCCAGTGGGCCAGTTCGGGGAAGAGGAAAGCGATTGATCCACCACGGGCAATCGGTCGAATGTGAGTCCCTTGCCCACCCCACTGCTGCGTATAGGCGATCGCCTAACACCCAGAGAACGGGTCCATGGACCAAGTAGAACGCGAAGGAAATGCGGCCAAGGTACTGGTTGAATGGTGTTTCAAAGAAGCTTTTCAGCCAGTGGATCCGTGAGATGGAGGCCACTAGGAAGGTGGCGGCCCAAAACAGGTAAAACCATTTGAAATCAAACACCGCTTGTGGCTTGAGGAAGGACAAGTAGTGCCATCCTGGCGATTCCCGGAGAAGGTGGGCTTCCCAGGTGCGGGAAGGGACGCCACCGAGATAGATGCTGATGCACAGCATCGCGTAGAAGATTGGCTCTTTGAACGGCTCCAGCATCATAAATACATCGGGAAGCTCATCGCGCGCGGCGCGTAGATCGAGATCGCAGAGGAGCATACCAGACATAAACAGTGAGCCGAACCAGCCGTCGACAATATACATAAAGTACACAATGAGTCCGAGTTCGCACAAGAGCCGTGCGTTGGGCCGACACCGTGAGAATGCCTGCAGAGCAGTGTAAATGATGATGGAGCCGCGGAACTCCACGGGGATGGACCACGAGTGGAAATTGTAGGTGAACCAGGGCTCTCCGCCGGTGCGGAAGATGAAGGTGAAGTTCTTGAGCTCGATGTACCAGTTCCAGAGCTCCTCCCCGTAGGTCGATTTCATCTCGGGAGTTGCCCGGATACGAAACAGGTGGAGGTAAGTCATGTAGATGAAGGTGGTGCAAATGATGGGAATGTGTAGTCGTAACCAGCGTCGGAACAAGGCAGATGCCAAATTGTCGCCCAGTTGAAGATGATCACCAGAGCGCATTAACGACAATGGCTTCGCCGAGAGCACATATCCCGATAATACGAAGAAAACGCTCACCGCGAAGTGCCCCCCGGAGAAGAGAATGCGCAGTCCGGGGAAGGCGACAAGGTAATGTTGCTTTTTGTAGCCGTAGGCATTTTCAAAAATTGACTCGGCCCCGATGCCATCGTGAGCCCATAACTGGTGATGGCCCCAGTATACCAGGAAGGCCGCAAAGCCGCGGAGACCGTCGAGATACGCGGTACGCCTGGTCTGTTGGTTGCTGTGCCCACCTATTCCTGTCAGAAATGCCGGCCGAAGATGATCAACGCACCACTGAGCAGCACGGGTAGGAACAGATCGGAAACGGGAGGTCGGGCGGGATTTCCAGTATCCTTTTTCTAGAGAGCTATCCAAGTCTACCGTACGCATTTTGGGGCCATCATCAATTGCATTGTCTTCGTGACAAGTGGTCATCATGGCGATGTGGTGCCCAGGAGAGCTCGGTGTGCGCGAGTCACCCCGTGGAAGGATGACGAAAAGTGGTATTTGAGGCGGAGACGATCCTGGTCCGGGCGCCTCAGAGACGGGAGATCGGACACGACACGGCTCGTGTGGAGGTCGGGGAACGGGGATTGGGGAAATGAATGGGGGAAAGAGAAAGATGATGATCGCTGGATCAAATTACGCATTTGCGCGAGATAAGAGAGGCAAACCAATGTCGACTAGGGCATTCCACATCACATGCCGTTTTGGGTGCAACACTCCGAGGAAACTGGAGCCAATAACACCGGCCCAACTGTAGACTAACGAGAGCAGTCGTCAGCAGGATGATCAGTTCGCGCGCTCTTATCGTTGCACAGAGACTAAGACACATGCATCGGGGGATATCCTTAGCTCCCAAAGCGTCCATGAAGCCGAGGCTACCCCAGAACCCCCCGGCACTGTGGGAATTACGACCCCCAGTGAGGAAGGGGACCTTCCAATGACACGCTGCTTAGCGGCTCTAGTGGCGCACTAGAGGGATCTGGACTTTACCCCAAATGAGCTTAATGTCATCCATGTATGCATTGCGATCATGGTGCAGGCTAAAACACAGCCACTCACTGCCAGGAGAAACAATCCACGCTAACTTGCACAGCTAAACTAGCGAAATTAAGACAAAAGATGTCAGGATGATCCAGCGAAAATCTTGTTGAGCAGCGGGGGGGCCAGACAATCTCCGCATGGCCCGATAGGCGAAGCTCATAAACGTTCGATGACATCCTGTCCTCCTTTTCTCTGACAATTGACATTCCCACTTTCGGTTATGCGTGTTCAGCAACACTAACGATACCTCAATGTCCGGAGTCTGCTTGCCGAGACAGATCCGCAGGGTCATCCCCGGATGTCTCGCCGCCATCATCTTTGTCTCCTATCTCTTTATTACAGACACATTTGGTGAGCTGAGCGAGAATCTAGCCTATCGTTCTTGTGAAACCCACCGTTTCTTTCCCAAGAAAATCTGGCAATCATGGAAAGTCAATCCGCTAGAATTCGAGGAGCGCGACCTGCTGGTAGCGCGCAGCTGGACCTCCAAGAACCCCGGCTATCGCTACGAAGTACTGACCGATCAAAATGACCTCTACTACGTCGAAACCCACTTTGGACCGGACGGGTTCAACCGACCAGACATCGTGGATACCTATCGCTCACTTACGGCCGCAATCGTCAAGGCCGATCTACTACGCTACTTGATCATGTACGTGGACGGAGGCGTATGGGCCGACATCGACGTTGAGGCGCTCCGACCGCTCGAACAATTCATCCCGGATCGGTTCGATCAGCATGATATTGACATGGTGATAGGGGTTGAAATAGACGAACCCGACTTCAAGGATCACAAAATTCTTGGTCCAAAGTCACAGTCCTTTTGCCAGTGGACTTTCGTGGCCAAACCACGCCAGCCAGTCATGATGCGACTGGTAGAGAATATCCTCGAGTGGTTGCACGGCCTTTCTGTCAAGCAAGGAAAGCCGATCGCCGAGCTTGAGCTGGAGTTCGATGATATCATCAGCGGAACGGGGCCTTCTGCGTTTACAACGGCTGTGATGACAGAGATGAGCATTCGCGCCGGCCACCAAGTGGAATGGAAAACATTTCACAACATCCTTGAGTCAAAATTAGTCGGTGGGTTCCTTGTACTCCCGGTTGAGGCCTTTGCCGCCGGACAAGGCCACTCGGACTCAGGGAATCACCAAGCCAGGGGAGCGAAGGTGAAGCACCACTATCACGCATCCGGCTGGCCGTCAAAGCACCCACGGTTCAGCCACCCGGTGTTCGGTGAGGTTGAGCAATGCAACTGGAATAAGGCTTGCGTCAAGAAGTGGGATGAGGATGTCGCTGCTTTCGAGCTACTCACTCTAGAGGAACAAGAACAGCAGATCGCTTTGAAAAAGATGTTGAGCGAGCCTATTCCTGCTCAGGAAGAGATTTCTTGGGCTAACGCCGAGACTGAGCCGGAATGGAAACTAGAATCGCAATGATCGACTCATCGCACCTCTGCTCGTGGGAGGCACCGTGCATCGCGGATCCTGGGCGTGGCTCGCTAGCGTGAAGCATGGACATAGCCAAGCATTGGCATGGTCGAGTGCAAAATTGCGTTCTTTCAATTGGCCGATGCGACGTCTCTGTTAACTTTCCACGTTAGCAGGGGTTTGCATTGCAGTGGCGTTTAGGTATGGTTGGTCACATCAGCATGTTATATTGGAGTTGTTTCCTTTTTGGTTTTCCTTCGTCGGCTTTTGAATAGCTTTAGTCACTTTCTCTTGAAAAGGGTGCGAAGAGGTTGAACATGAACCGCGGCCTTGTTGAGGGTCCTTCGATAGATGTGTGGTTTTTTCCCTTGGCTGTATTATGAGTGGAGAGTACTATTGTTCATGAGATAGAAGAGCACAATTGTCATCTGAGGCATGTTAATGAAATCTACGGAGAATTGACGGTACTGAAAGCTGTCTTTCTATAATTTCTAATAAATAGTAGCATGTACTCTACTAGTCTCGTGTAGTCGCAATGATATTGCCGGCCTTGTTTTCGACCTCTCATCTATCCTGGAGCTCGATGGACGTTTGATTTCAGCCAGTCTCATACTTTTAGAACTCTTTGAATGTGAGCTCGTTCCTCTTCTGAACCCCTCCTCGTCGATTTGCTTGTGCGAGGACTCGGACGATCTATCAGTCACTGTGAAGGTGAATAGTGTTGTCGCTTCTGTGACAATACGCCGATTCGGAGGAAATTTATCCAATCGAACCGAGCAAGCCATGAAGCTTGTCATTTAAAATGCCAAGCTGTTCGGCTACAGCCCACAGTGGAGGCGCAAAAGGAACGGTAGGCTCAATATTCTTCATTATTGTAGATTTTATTGTCTTTCCCGAACCTTCTATGTAGATAAACTGCTGACAACAGGTCGCATATTCACGTAAACTCCCTCTTTAGCGATAGTAGGATCGTTGAGTCCATTGTCGAAAGACGATCCAATAATCTCCCCGATTTCCCCGGCGGCGGTTCCAGCAAGGACACCTGTCCCTATCAATCCTCCATCACTAGCAACTCGGAGAAAGACGCTTCTGCCCCCCTTCTGCGGACCAGCACGGACAAGAAGCTGGTCAATGTATCTTTGGACCTTTTCCTTGTAGTGTGGATAATGCTGGATTACTCCACCGGACACAGCCACCGCCAGCTCTTCGGGGCCATTCTTCCACCCGGATGTGGACGGATCGGCGTGGACTTTGTGATCTGATGCGACCTGTGTTGGGGACAGTTTTTGGATCTTGTCCAAGTCCGTATTCGGACGTTGTAAAGTGATCTCTCCGGTGCAGACAAGAAGCCCGACAATAGCGGCAGCAACCAGTGAAGCAGCCCGATCCTGTACAAAGCTTGCAATGGTACGAAGGTCGCGGGCGGAGTCTGGCGTCCAATACCAGTCGCTTGTAGTTGGGGCCTTTAGCTTCTCGGACAGATCTTCTGCTAGGCGTTCGTCGGACTGATTGCATGCCACCACCAGGGAAAGAAAGTCCGTTGAAAGTGTATATTCCGTCACCAGTTGAAGGGGCAGCGACGACTTCGGAATGCCCAACTCCCTGTGAAACCTATCGTAGGTGACTAGCCGCACGAGCTCACCAAAATAGCGACCGCCGATCATATACTCCAGAGGTTGAAACCCTGGTTTCCGAGATTGTAGGTCCAGGTCCTTATCCCATTTTGTTTGAATGCCAAGCTCGAATATCGGACTTGTGGCATCGGACAGCGTCCACTCGGTTGACACGAGCGCTTCAACCGCCCCTAAATTTCTTGTGCGAATATAACGTGTTTTGCAATCGTGGAGGTCGGCCAATTTCATCGGAACAGTCGCATTGCATCCTGCACCTACAACGAGGCCCATTACTACACGCGTGTTTGGCAGCGAATGAATCGCCAAGGAGGCAAGTGTCGCAGTGCTATCATTGGTCATCACAGCGATTTTCAGCTTCGGTAGACTGAAGAGCTTTCGCCTCTTGGACGGCAACTCGCTATAATCCTCACCGGAAGACCGGGTGTGGCATTCGTAGCCATCGAGCAATGCCTGTTGCAGATTGAGATCTGACTTCAGCGCAAACCCTTTTCCTGTTGGCATGAGGATAGCTTCATCTAATGATTTGTGTCTAGCGTTCGTCAGCTACTTCGTTGCGACGCGAGACTACCAGAACCCTACTTGATTGGAAAGCAGAATGAGATGCCCATGGTAAGCTCACGCGGCATGGTTTCATTCTGGTTCTCGAGACTATCCCCCACTACCTCGGCGATACAATCGCCGATCCACGTAAAGAACGCGGGGGCATGGTCTCGCCGCAGATGTTCTTCGATGGGCCAAGCTTTTTCCAATGTTCGTCGCACGGTCTTTTGATCTCCCAGCAGCTCGATGAAGGCCACTCTGAGGTAAGAGAGACCGACATAGACGGCGAGATATCGGCCGGTTTCATGGCCGGTGGGTAGTCGTGTTATCGGAGTGGGGAAGAACTGGTCCGGCGACGCTGCTAGTTTCTTGTATGATAACGACAGCCGATGGGAGAGGTCATATAGGGTCTCGGGGCCAATCCGGAGAGGCTGGAGGAAGGCCTGGAGATCCATATATGATTTTGGATTTGGGCTCGTCATGTTGGAGGTGTGGAAGAGTGCCGCATTATAAGAATGGCTGTTTGTTGAGACGCTGCTCTTCCGGTCATTGGCTGATCGATGGGTGGCGGATATTACTCACGCCGATCGCCGATGTTACTGTAACCCTAGCCATCCGGCACTAGACGATTGTCTTGTTGGACTATATTTACAAAGAGTTTTGGGAGATCTGAAAATACACAATTAATGGGTTATTTTTGGTAATGATCTGGAGTTTCGGGTGGAGAATGGCAGCCCTCGGGAAAAATCGTGTACCGTCTATCCTGATTTGGGGCAACCCTCATAGCTCTGCCCTAGTCGATATTGCTTACCGTGGTAGCTGTCATCATTTCTCTGACTCCTCTCTGCCTTTGCGGATAAATTTCCCGTCATATTTTGACTTCAAAAATCTGAAGTCGCCTTAATGTCTTGGCGTTGTCTACCCCACAAACACGCAGATTAGCTTCTTCCTCTCATCCATATTTGACCACCAATGAGGTTGCTTCTTCTCTGGCAGGTTTCACACCATAACACAGTTTCTGACAAATTGATTAACAGAGACAGGAATTATAATAACATTGTATTCCATGAAGGTAGCCAAATAGCCGGCTGTCATATGACTGTAGCGGCCATCTCATTGGAGCAGAAAGCTTGCTTGATATAATCTTAGATACCAAGTATTTCATGGCCTTGAGCGAGCATAGATCTGGTGGAAGGGTGTTTAACGGCTAGTCATAGGACAAGATAATAGGCAGACAATGCTACAGAATCACAGACCATAGATACAGTCGGCAGATAGAAGGAAGGCGGTTTGAGTAGACTGACCGGAACTCCTAACATACCGACCTCCAGTAAAGATTAAATCTAACCAAACTAAGTCGTGTGGTAACAGGAATGGGGACACAATGTTCTAGATTTTAGATTGTTACTTGTCTTTCAATAACAATGGCTCCATATCATACGAGAGAATGAGAATTTCACCTGTCCGACAAGTATTTGGTACATGGCCTTCCCTTGGAGAACTCCGTCGGACTTTGGCTCTTTCTATTTCAATTTCACTGCTATATCACCTCTATTGACTGTGGGTAACATCTTACAACATGTACTGTTTTAAAGGGATTTTTCTTCTTCTGGCAATGACCCTACTTACGGAGGTACATGCCCTTCCTCTTACACCAATGGATACACTGAAAATAGTCCATTGTTGTGCGGAAATCGGGCAAAGAATACCTGCAGGCCATTCAGAATATTTCATACTATTTCATTATCTTGTTGTTTTCATTATCCTACTAACCCAGCCATGTTCCTATATGAGAGACCCTTTGTTCAAGCTTCTTTATAAAAGGCCTCATGTTTTCTATATATTTTAGATACGTAGTCAAGTTAATTAAGTCAAGTTCATTTATTTCAATCGTGTCGTTGTTTTATATCCCCACTCTAGTCTTCTACAGATAAGCTGTGAAAACAAATCATCTCAACAGCCGAAGGAGATTTCGTCACTCCTAGACGTCTGTTCTCGTTCGTCGTTGCACTCTAGAATTTATACAGGAAATGACCTACCCAGGCAGACAGGGTATGTGACAATACGAAGAATGACCTATGGCCTGTAGTATGCAGCGAGAGGCGTGTTATACGCTTCTTACCCAATACTATGGATATGCAAGGGGTAAATGGAATGAGCTATCCTCAACGGAGATAAATGAAAATCATGCTTGCCTAGAGGCCGTTTGCAAATGATAGCTTACCAATGTCGATAACACTACTTATCAAATTTAAAAGAACATCATGCAAGCTGAGAACACCACGTTATTATCACATAGTATATATAGCACATGGTCCATCACACATTATAAGTACATTATTAATCACGCCACAAATGCAGATACGCCAATACACCTCGCTCACTAGCACTCATAATGCTCGTCATCACACATGTAGTCCAATGGTAGATACTGCAGATCGGACCGATTTTAACTGTTATCTTTGAAGCTTGCATCGGGTCCCTGTCTTAACTAGTTCTTGGCAGCCGCAACAGCGAATTGGGCGGCGGCAGCGACATCGACGGCGTAAGTCAGATGGGCGGGCAGGATAACGATGCTGTTCTGGCAGATGGTGTCGCCCTCGTGACAGACGGTCTTAACCTTGGAAGCATTAACATTGGGGAGAGCCTTGCCCTTGTCTAATTTGTAGTCAGTACTGTATCGGGAAGTGTAATCCTTGATTGAAAGAGACATACACGGGTCACCGAAAAGGAGAACACTGCTGATCTTGCTGGCCGTGGCAGCGGGGAGTTGCTCAACGGCGTTGTGCACAATCTGGCAACCCTGAGAGTAGCCGCTCAGGATGAGCTTGGTGCCGGGGCACTTTTTGAGAGCCTCGGTAGCCTGGGATGCCCTGTTTAAAAATTAGAAATGAGGTTCGCGCCATTCACCGGAAATTAAACGGCTGACTGGAGAAGGAGCACGCAGAGACGTACATGGACTTGCTACCGGCGGCATCACCGCCAGCCAAATAACCCTCGACAGAGGCCGAATAGCCATTCACGCCTTGGACGGTCAAAGCGGACGCGCCGACGGCTTGCTCAAATGCCTCGAAAAGAGGGGGTCCAACCAGGACACCAACCTGCGTCAAATTAGCACGGGACATCAGTCAAAGAACGACAAGACTTACGTTTCCTGGCTCGCTGGTTCCACGCGCGAACAGAACGGTGTAGTCAGTGCATGCACCGGTCAGGCCATTTCTCGTCGTCTCTGCGCCAGTCAAGCCTGCGAGCAGCTGATCGAGGTCCGTGATGATGCCAGACACGGCTTCAATGCTACCGTTAATCGCAGGCAAATGAGACAAAAGGATGCTGAGGAACTCGTTCAGGGGAGCATTTCGCTCTATCAGCGCAGTGGACTTAGGGACTGGGACGGCGCAAACACTCGCCCCGAGAAGGGAGATGAGGAGAGTCTTAATGGGAAGCTGCATGATGGCGAAGATGCAAGGGCTCTGATGAAGCTGAATAGCTGGAAGTAAAGCTACTCTGTGAGGAGAATCAGAAGGTTGGAGTGTCTGAGCGACAGTTCTCTTCTTAGGGGACGAGATGCGTTTTATAGACGCTCAAGCCGTGCCAATTCATGGTGAACGGTATACAGCCCTGGGCATGTACGGTTCAGCTGAACCGGCTCACTCGGACTCCCCCGTGGAGCTGAATCCAAGAACAACTAGTGAGGCCCGGAATTCGGGCTATTGACCAGCAAGCCGGCGAAACACATGCTGGTCTTCAGTCCATTCCTCGGCGAAGAGCTTTCTTTTAATATACGAATGTTGCATCCTTTCCGGTGGACCGTTGGAACCAGGCGAATCATTGGGCTGCGAGCAGAAAACTGGCAGGTTGGACTCCGGCAGGACGAGGGTTGAATCAGAAGGTTTGTCCAACTACAGTTCTTTGTTTGAACTGCTTTGAGCCAATCCGGGGGTTTCATCCTGGGTGCCAAGCGGCCATTTCTGGCTCGGGCGACGCTCCGAAAAGTCTACTAGAGGTCACTCGTATTCGCACCCCGCGATGCGTGCGTAATAGCAAGAGAGTATTACTTGGTGCCCACCCGGTCATGCGGCCAGTTGGTCGCTGTTAAGCTTAGATACTAGGCAACGAGACACGACGAATATTGGTGCAGATGGGGTGTCGTCTTCCCCGCATCGTAACTAGTCAATGCACGACCCCCACCGCGGTGGAGAGAGAAGGATCGTGACGATTCAATATCCGCAAATCAGATTGATGGCCGATGCGTTCCATGCGGTTCCGTTTTCTCGTGGCTAGCCCTCTTCAACCTAGCTTTTAAATAGTTTGATTCCTGTGGCCGATCTTCTACTCGTCACGGATCACTGCGCATGCCCAGAGTCCTAACAGGCATCCAACCCATCCAGCGGGCAGAGATAGACCCTCCCACCCACCGTTTGAAGATCGACTCCTCTAAGCAAGTCGAAAAAAAGCTTCGAATTAGTCGGAAAATTCTCCGTACCGCTGGTGCCGAAGACACAGATCAGATCTCCTCCCAGCCTGTGGGATAATAAATCCCTCACCGATCCTTTCCTCCGCGGTTAATAACGCCGGTATATCTCCGGTGCGCTTTCTCCGGACCTTTCGTTCCTCCCCGCATAGGATGGAGGGGCTACTGCGCAATTGCCTTGCATGATAAGCAAGGTACCAGGAGAAGATTCTCCAGCTGGCATTTAGTGCTCGATGCAAGGGCAAGGAGGGTGGGAGAGTGGGGCGTGAGGGCTGATGGCTTGGAACTGCCGAGTTCACATGTGTGTACTTTGGGTACTTTGAGTATTTCTTACGGCGCAAGGATGAGAATCGCACCATGGTTGGAGGAAGGCGTGGGATGGTTGCTTTTTCTGAGTGCAATCCGCATCGCCCTGCCGAACATGTGAGGACCCTCTTGGCCTCGGGCTGAAGGAGAACAGCAAACGAGTGACTCGATCAACACGAATTCATTCCGCTTTGTAATGCCAAGCTACGGTCCGAGAAGCTTGTTGACTAACTGATACCACTGTCCTGTCAGGCAACAGTGCCTTTCTTGTCGGATTCTCACCCCCGTCCTGCGCCCTATGTCCGTGGGAAGGCCATGACGATGGACTGAGGAACCGGTGAGCCCAACTTCCCGTCGTTGATCACCGATTCAAGAGGTCTGAATTCGGACCTTGGCTGCCATCGGACACTGAGACAAGACCTGTCAGGTCGCGTCCTGTTACCGAATATAGGATAGATAGGAACTTGACCCGACTTGGCCGCCTCGCCAAGAGGTGTTATTGAAGAAGAGTTTTCATGAAGGATTATATTACCAGGAAGGGTTCCTAGTCAAGCGACCTAGGCAGTTCAATTCCCTTCGTACTCTGGGAAGACAACGTTTTCATTCCACAGCAACCTAGGTGTCTAGTGAACAGCATACAGTCTGCGTCGCTAAAAATGGGTGCCGAACCCTAGGATCCCAGATGTAGTGGCCGTTTGGGAGCCGGATTTCGAATCCGTTCTTCAGTGCGCTTAATCTATATCGATCCCTTTATCTGGACCCACACTTACTAGGCAGGCATTAATCAGCACTAGCACTGTTATTCTAACGTATTTCACTAGTGACCCGCCACCACAAACGAGCCGCCACTTCCGCTCCAACTCCTGATCGCGGGCTAAATATTAGAGACTTTATCAACCAAAAAATTGCGTTTCTATAGAGAAACTAATTACTAAGTGGATTAGGATATCTAATTCTAGTATGTCCCCGAATATGACAATTAGAACACTGTGGTGGCGCTCGTACACGTGGCCCAACTGTAGAAAGCACTGGATCTATAGAAAGTGTATCTTGAGCTTTATAGATTTTATTCTCGCGCTGAAATCGCTCTAGACTCTTCTCTATAGCCGATCCCTCTGTAATAGCTAGCTGTCTATTAAAGCAATTCTACTTTTAGCTTTGCTATTTATTATTAATATAGTATTTGTGTATTTTTTTGTATATAAGAACAAGTTTATTCAGAGTCAATTTATAATCTTTAATAATCTTGTCTAATTGTGTTTTGAGTAAAGATAAAGGACTTTAAACACGTTCTCTAAACAGTTTTCTTGCTACAGATACCTGCTTCTCCAGCTGTCTAATAGTATAGGGTGATTTAAACAAGGCTGGAGCTTGTTAAAAGAGTGTGCAGGCATATAGATAGAAATAATATTATTTTTATTGTAGATTTAATTGAATTGAGGTGTAAGATAGCTGGCATGGCCGTCTATAACTAAAAGACAGTATTTCCCAGTTATACAGCTAATAGTCACAGGAATAAAGAGATTTTTAAGTCAGCGACGGCCTATCTCATTAGTAGTCCATCTATTAAGACTAACTTCAATCCTGCTTTTAGTTGGAAGCTTCAATTCTTGTTATCAACCCTCTATATAAATCTTCTCTTTAAGATAATATATAAAGGAAATGTTCAATCAGTATAGTTAATATATTTAATTAATCTATTCTCAATTGCCTGGTTGTACAAGAAGCACCTTTCTATAGTAATCAGCTCTAGTAGCTACTGTTTAAGTAGCTACTAGACCCATAGCAAAACCAGTTTCATCAAAATTGTAGATATCTTCCTGTGTAATCTTATATTGTATTATAATAATTTATATACAATTAAACCACTTTTTAATAGCTTTAGAGTCTTTACATTTAGCGTGTCGGTAACCATATCGGCGAGAATAACAGGATTTCACTTCATCGCGGCGTTTAATAGAGTTGGTAACCCAGTTTGCTCTGACTGATTAAATAGATATAGAACCGCGGCGAGCAAGAAGAATATTAGCCATTTCTTGTATGTCTATAGACCTAGGGGGCGCTCCACGTTGATCTAGCGAGAGAATCCATCGTACAAGCGATTCCTCTTCATTTTGAGTTAATTTATGGTTGTTGGCGCGTGTTTCATTGCGATATTTACTACCATAAAGTCGGTCGCGTAAAGTTGAACGCGGTACATTATAGACCCGCGCAGCTTTAGTAATTTGGGTAATTTGCTTGCTTTCTATAGCGCAAATCGCTAATAGGATCCTGCCCTCTTGCTCAGTATGATTTCTTAAATTTTGACGCGATTTTGGAGGCATGGTGGATGGTTGAATTGAGCGAGGTTTTCGATAGCGGTCAAAACGCGTTGAGGTGGCTCGTTTGTGGTGACGGGTCACTAGTGAAATACGTTACAACCTACCGACGTGTCCTGAAGTAAGAACCTAGTGTATAGGAATGCTTGGCTTGCAAGTGTCAGCTCAGCTGGAACAGATTATATGACATCCACAGCTGGTAAAAGACTATTTGCAGAAACGCGGTTGGCGCCCCTCTTCGTACACGCTTGCTGATTCGAGGGCCATTCGATAAACTCTCATCGACTGCGATGAGTCTAGCTTCAGATAGGAACCCCGACCACCGAGCCGACAGGAAATCACGCAAACTGTGACCTTGAAAAAACTCCGATGGATCTACTGGCCCGGAAACTTTTTACCCGTGGTAGGAATATGAAACGAGGAACCCGACGAGAATGATAGCATTTTTCGCAGCTCGCTCAGGAGTCTCGTTTTGGCGGAATACATTTTTCATTCAGCTCTGGTCGCTTGTCAGGCAGTTCAACGCCGTCGGTACCAGCGATATCACACTGCTGCAGGTGGACCCTTGCACTGTGGGTTGTACTACTGAGCGTCCCAGCTGAGGGTTCGGTCAACCCGAGCGGAAAGGTATTTGAACAAGTCTCCACTGGCCGGAGACCCTGGTCAGTTTCTGTACCATTTGTGGCTGGTTCCTATGCCGCAGCGGCCTCAATCAAGCCTGACATTGTATCCATATAGAGGGCGATCCTGGTCCGGAGATGCCCTGCTTGAAAATCTAACCACATCGCTGCAAATCGCCACTGGCACTGATATCCTCGGAGAATCCAGATAAATTGTATCAATTTCCCCGACCCAATGAAAGTGATGGCAACTCCGAGGATGGCCTGGCCTGTAACGGTGCTGTTGCTTAAAAATAGGCTCGTCCGCGTAAGTCTAATACCAACGCAGCAGCACTCGATCGTCTCCCGCCCCAGTTGCCCCTATAGACTTATTCAACTGAAGAGACTGACGGTCTGACTCGGTCTCAGGTCGCACGAGAGAAGAAAGAAACTTGGTTCCGTCCAATACTCACATAATGAGTTACGCATGGACACCCGGGTGCATAAGGACAGCGAATAAAACTTCCATTCCATGGGCATTAGTAGTAGTAGTAGTAGTAGTAGTAGTAGTAGTAGTAGTAGTAGTAATAGTATTATTCATACCCTTTCAACGTGCCTTTTGTACGGTCGCTATGCCAGGGAGCAGTACTCCGCGAGTCGACGTCCTATCTACTGCTATATAGTCCTATCTACTGCTATATACGCCTACAACGCCGCCGACGCTTTCGCGAGTATTTAGAAAGGGAAAACCAAATAAAAAAATAAAAATAAAAATAAAAAAAAAAAAACCAAGCAAACTTCGAACAATGAACAAAAGCCTCCGCCGCATAATCTTGGTTTTTTTTTTTTTTTTTTTTTCCACCCATCTGCTGATCGCCGTTGTCGGCGACGTTCAAATCCTCAATTGCAAGAATAATCGACACATCATCCTCCCCTCCGTTCTTCAGCAGCATCATCACCACCATTACCACAAACAACAAAGGTTTGACTATCATTCTCCTTCATCGTCCGGTCGACAAAGGTAGAGAAACAGCTGGAGCATTCTAGCTTTTTACTGTCCATCCAGGGCAGCAACCGCATTGCCGTCTTCGACAGCCAGGGCACCCGTTACCTCCGAGATAGAGGCATTGTCCGTGGCAGCACCGTTGTGCTGCTCTTCAGATGTTCCTTTTCCCCTCCCTCGGGGCTGTTCGCTCCTTCTTGACCATTTTCGACCTCTTCGACCTCCCCAGCCACTGGCTCGCCGAGCTCCCCCATCCTCCAAGCCTATATTTCATCCCCATCTTCACGATAGTCGGAACTGAGGAGGAATTCGGCGAACAAGCACTGATTCCCCTCGGTCATCGTCCCTTCAGACGGGATCTCCCGGCGAAGTCGTCTCCTCTCGTGACGCTGCAAAAACTAGTGTAAGTTTTATATTCAGATTCACATGGGTATGAACAAGGGCCTTGAAGTTCGGAATATAACTTCATCCATATGCCAGTAGTTGGTGAGATTTGAGGCGCGTTAGAGTAATCAGCTGGATGAGTAG
This sequence comes from Aspergillus hancockii, assembly GCA_001696595.2. Taxonomy (NCBI): domain Eukaryota; kingdom Fungi; phylum Ascomycota; class Eurotiomycetes; order Eurotiales; family Aspergillaceae; genus Aspergillus; species Aspergillus hancockii. The sequence continues at coordinate 77,419 of MBFL02000098.1, forward strand.
CCTCGGCGAGAAGGGATGATGGAAGTGCTTGTCGTCAGTTGATAACCTGATGCAGGCAAACGAGGCGTCGAGCCTCATTCTAGAGTGTCCCAAAGCGCTCAACATGGGTCTGATTGAACGTGAGCTGCAACTTCATCGCTCTACTACTGGTTTATCGAGAATTGCGCGAGGTACTGAAGCCCTGTGAGCTCAGGTACGAATATTCAGACAGCTGAAGCTTCGACTGGATCAATGTTTCACTCTACACAGCTTTCATCCACCTTCTACGGCAGCATTCGCATCCTCAAAATGACGAAGACATCGAAATATTGCTAGCCTCTAGGTATTAGTATTAACCACCTCACGGGCTTGAACCGGAAATTTTCAACACGTCTGTCTAGCGCAGAATTTGACGGATGCTTTGAATAGTACAGGGTACTCACCTCGGGCAAAGCCCTCTTCTGTTGCGATTGGTCACTATAAGCCTATCACTACATATATACTGAAATACTCGGTGGAAGTCCAATGATATTCAAGTATTCTGCCTGGATCGAGTTCAACCATACCGTGTCTTGCCAGATCATTTAGCGCATTATCTTTGTAAATGAGGTTTTGATGTACGACAATACCCATCCCATCCCCCTAAAAGCCTCATAACGATGTCCCATAGGGACACATGTAGTGCGGTCGAGCAGATCATCTAGTACGCGAGGATCCCGCTATCGCGGGGCCACCAGAACTGATCAAGCCAAGTGTTTCCCTAATATCCTCGGCCTGTATTGTATCCCTGGGTGTGGCGCTGGTACACGTACACCAAATGCTCCATTTCCGTACACTTAGCAGGTGTTATTCAGAACCATTGTCCCCACAAAGTTGACCTTCACCGAATGTCCGATGAGGATGTGGGGATATAACTTCCACAATTCGTGTTAGGTGAGCAGCTGATAAGTCCATGGAAGTTGTATTTTGTTCCGGTTATTGATTATGTATGAGTGTGTGCGTACAACAAAGTGATAGCGCAAGGTTTCTATGAGAAATGCATCACCCGGGTTAGACTTCACGCTTCCGTGACGGAGTAAAGGCGAGGACAAAACGATCTCACCTGGAAGCAAGATGACAATGATTTCGCGTGTAATGAGCCCTTCCATGAGCCCTTCCATTCACCGCTGGTCATATTCCCTTGACCCTTGAATTGCAAGTGCGATGCCCATTTGGGCCGTGTTTTTGGGAAAGCACTGGAATGAGGCGAGGAACATGGTAAGTAGACGGCAAGGGACACTTTGAGAACAACGGGAAAAGATCGCGAGGCGATGTTTGACACGTTCATGGAACTGTAGCGATTTAACATTTGTTCTGTGTTATGAATACCTTTTCCCGCATATCGCATCATAAGGCTATGCAACCTATGCAAATATGATACCTCTATCCACGCGAAGCTGCCGATCAGGATGAATGTGGAAAGAATGAACTAAGGCGTGGATTGTGGGCGTTGTTGGATGCATATTTGATTACCACACCCATAAGGGTGCGGAAGGGGGATACCTTCGTGACATTCGGAAAGGCATGTTATAGGAGATTGATGTGACTCTGCAGTGTAATCAATTAGCGATGGTATCACTCCGACCCTATTCCATAATGCAAAAATAAAACAAGCGGCGGGTGTGTAGCATGAAAATACTCGGCGATGCGACAACAAGTGAATATTCAAGTAACTGCTCTTGTGATATCTAGTTGGTAAGAGTGGTATGGAGAAACTCACCAGTCGCGAATAAAAATGCTTTGAGAATCCACAAGAGATGCATGTCGGCTTTCAGTCCTTTACTTTCACCGTGATAAGCACCTTTTTCTAGCCATCTCATTCGCGGGAGTCAAGAACAACCTGAAATCCAGTAGTAGTCGTTTCACATTTACCCCACCGAACGGGATACTGGAAACTGATTGTCCAGGCCCTGTTGAATCGTTTCCGCCGAGAACTGAGTCAAAACGTGAAGATGGCCTTCATATGGGCAAGGAAATATGACATATGGGACTATGACACTGTATTACCCACCTAACTGTCTGGAGCGCATGACGACAGCTCCCCTGTGCTCCTTGTCGATTGTGGAACGGAGATCGATACAGATTGGGAGAACTATGGCTTGATGTCGTAGGCATCATGCTCTCTTAGGGAGTGCTTGACAATGCTTCCCGTCCGATGGGGAGTATGGGTACGAAGAACAGAATACCATCCATCCACGGGAGAGGTTCGATGAGTTCTTTGCTCGTGCTGTGTTTATGGCGTCTCCGATTCCCAGATTATCCTCACTGCCCGGTCACCTTGTCCAACTACTTACAGACATACACTTGAAGTATTGCGTCTAATCCGGTATTTCTCAAGTGCATCCGCTATATTCCCCCGAAATATTATAATCACCGGTCAGTATTACTCGTGTCTCATGGGCGAGCGGTGGTGGAGCGAATATTAATGATTAATGGTAATGGATATAGGGACTAGTTTCATAGCGGTGGGCCTACAAGCCGCACTTTCATTCTAGAACAGAGTACCTAGTAGGTCGTAGGGCTCGGTGAACAGCCCACTGCACCGGACACACGGTACGGACCTCGTTCAACACAACCAAAATCCAATCCCAAAGTCTGTATCTTGTCTCATCCCGGTTCAATTTATGTTGGTGTCCGAAAGAGAAAGAGAGGGTGAGGCGGTTAAGATGGGAGTGTACGCTGGTATGCGCTTTCCCGCTTGCGTCTCGGATGGACAACCCCGGCGGTGACTAGCGTACGCGTATCCCCTTAGCACTTTGAGTTCTCATTGCATGGCTATAAGGATGCGGTGGTGGTCGAGAATGCCGTAGGCATCCGAAAAGGCAGATGATTCTTCCAAAGGGAGTGTTGACGGCTCGACGTTGCTCCGAATGAGCCGAGAAGACGATGGTCCCCGTCCCCACATGTATCTCTTCTGTAGGAATAGCGCCTCTAGTTAGATCCACCCCAGACTGCCAGGTACCGGGAAAGACCTGTCACGCTACCACATGCCGAGAGATCTGGGGTCACCCCTAGTTGAAGATCTGGATGTTTCCCCCGTCCTGACCCAAGTTGAGTTGGCGAACCTTCCGTATCATGGCCGTCTCATTCAGTTTCCCACACGACACCACAATGCCTGACACCGAAACCACCGAAACGAGGTCTTGCTGGAGCAAAGCATCTTCGGGGTGCGGCCAAATACCGTCTATAGAAACCTTAAAATGATGATCGGGTGTAAACAGCATCCACTAGTACCCTTTAGCTGCGGCATCTTGGCCGTGTCTGAGAGCTATAACTATACGAGCTAAATAATTTCCCCGGACAAAACCAAGACTGGAATGAAACGCTGGGCATGTCGCAGATATTCCTCTGGATTCTGGAGCCGCACAGCGTAAGATGGAATTGTAAGCGATGTGATGCCATCCTGTCTGGGTGGACCTGAAGATCTATTCCTAGTCCGCAACGGAAGCACGTTTCTTGGTAGTCTTGTTAGATCCAGTATGGCAAGACACTCGGCAACAACAATAACTGGATCGAGTAGGGGATATAAAAGAAAGCCTTTGAGGTCCTGTTTGGGATCTCGCAATCAGCATAGATCTCATCAGTACATCTCCCGTTCTCAGAACCAAACTCTTGATTTCTCTATCTGTTCTGGTAACAGTCTTATACATCCGTTCATCCGCAATCATGAAGTTCCATCTTGCCATCACCGCCCTCACCCTTTTCCAGGCTGGGTTGACTATGGCTTCGCCCCACGACGCCAGTGTCGTTGCCCGTGATGACAAGCGTGGTACCGAGCAGATCAGTAAGCTCGGTTCTCGGAAGCAGCAGATCGTTGCTGCAGGAGGTAACACCAGAGACTTGGCTATTGCCATGTTGGAGACGTGAGTGATTACCACCTTCCGGCAAACACTCCGTCTTTGAAAATTAGCTGACTCCTTCCAGCAAAAATATGGAAACTGACTACACCTATGGTATGCCTTCCTTCCTTGGTACTTTCCCTCGGCCGGTCTAATGTGTAGTTCTGAAACATAGGTGATGGCAAGAGCGGTGACGCCACCAACTTCGGTATCTTCAAGCAGAATTGGTACATGCTTCGCAACTCTGCATCCGAGTTCCTTGGACAGAGCGCCGCTGATGTCAACAATGGTGCTATCCTGAAGTATGTCTATCTTCATTATCTGTCTTTCCTTTCATACTGACACCTCTTATAGCAGCGACCTCGGCAAGGACATCAAGGCCCGCCACGATGGTGAAAACAAGTTCGGCTTTGATGTCTGGTTTGCGGGCCATCGAAATGGTGAATCCGGTGTCAACAACCCCTACACTGACGACATCAACCGTAAGTGCCCACTTAGTATCTCGCCATGCACCATTACAGGAGTGTATCATTCTTAACTCATTGAGGATAGGCTACCGCAGGGCCATTGACTGGATTGAGCAGCAAATCAAGAGCGACTTCAAGTATCAGTCCGACGATACTCGCTTCTGGGTTGATGTCACTGCCATCTAAGCGCGGCTGGCCGCGAGATTGGGTGTTCTGTGAGAGTCGATGGCTGTTAAGGTGGAATTGCACGTGGAGCATGTATGTATATGCAGCTTTAGGTACCTAGGTGGATTGTCACACGGAGAATTCAACATCTCCCAATGAAAATCCTCCGGCTTATTATCACCCGTTCGCAACGGGCATGCATGAGAGTTGAATGCGCATAGTTTGCACTATGTCATGCCCGTGATTTATCAGGGAATAAAAATTCTATTTCGTATCGGAGGGCATTTAAAAACATAGAAAAAGAAAAATAAAGGAAAACAGTTGTATAGTAAACTGCTATAGAAACATCCAACTCCTGCAACTGACATCTAAACCACCACACCAGTGTAAGATGTGAGATTCCAACCCTCAGCCAATCACAGCGCGTCATCTCCCATACATTTTCCGAAATCGACTCCTGCGTTCTAGTTCAAGCTGCGTTCTAATTCATCCAATCTCTGAAAAGCAATGTATCTAGTGTGCTGTGAATAGGCTAGCCCTTAACGAAGCAACGCGGTAGGATTGAGAACATCCCATCTTTGTTCCTACAGACCGAGGTTCTTCCTCTCTTGGATCAATGGCTGATCGACCACTGTTCACCCACCCTCAAAACTCCTCCCCCTCCTCAATCATTTCTGTCATAATATTTCTCCACTGAAATACTTGACAGCACAGAGACAACTACACATTAAATTGCGGCCAAAAAAAAAATCACATGATCAGATATAGTATCAGGATATCCCGTTCCTCGTTCGCCATTAGAAATAGCTTTGACCATTTGAAGTGCCAGAATACAGCCCAAGTTAGATCCCCGACCTTTCCTCCTGACCCACACATATAAGCCGGGGATGTATTAGTTGTCCAGAAATCCGGAAGGTGTCTCGTTCTCGAGTTGAAATTGACTGCGGATAAACTCATCATCCACCAGCTCATCAAGCATGGCCCAAAAGTCATCTTGATCCGTAGGCAAAGGCGCTGATGATGATGACCCTGATATGGGCCTGACAGCTTTTCTATCCTCAGGCGGAAAAGACATATTGTCCAGATCTCCAAGCAGGGGCTCATGAGAAGATACCAAACCGATCATCCGTTGGGCCAGTATCTCAAAGATATCGCGGAACCGCCTGGCTGTGGGCCACCGTTCGGAAATGGCGAAGAGGACATTGGAACATGATCGAACATTTTCGATCCGAGCGAGATTTGGATGGTCCTTATCCATCCAGATACAATACAGCAAGGTAAGCCCAGCCGTGAAAATGGAATGAAGCGCGAGCAGATTCCACCCTAACGGTCGCCGTTGATGCAGTGTTTTATAATAATGGCAGATGTCCCCCGCCGCTCGAGCACTCAATGCTAGATATTTTTTGGAGGAATCCTCCCGGTATGTGGATAACTGAGTGATTCGATGTTGTAGCAGCATGCGTAGGGCTTTGCTGTACTGAATACGGAAGAACTCCTGGGTGCTGTATAGACAGTAATTTGGTCCCAGCTGGGCTTGAGAGCAGTGAACGGGCACATTTTGCAGCCAATCCACAAGGTCATTGTGAAAGCTGTCAATGATATCATCATATGAGGTATCTGGAGTGGTCGCTGCTGGAGAACCAGCACTATAGAGACGTTGTTTGATTCTACTCTCAAGCTTCCTAAGCCGACACAAATGAACGAAGGACGACAGATTCGAGGGCCTTGCGCCGTGAAGGACATGTTGTTGAGAGCGATGAATGATCTCCGCATCCACAATATCATCGTCGATATCAACAGGTAACTGATAATTGTTAAAGTCCGTGTATGTCGCATAGGCGTCCGAACGATTACTACTTACGTCAACATCAACCTCACTTTCCGATAATGCAAAGGGCCGCCCCAGAGTTAAGGAAATCGCGCGGTCTAGCACATAAGCACTCCAAAAGACCCGTCGTTGGACTTCGATACGGTAGGGATCCTGTATCCGCGAGCCACTAGACTTGAACCTGCGATGCATTCCCAACTCCACTGCATACCTAATGGCAATCCCGATCATGTGCCAACTACCGAGGTTAGAAATAGTGCCTGGAGAACGAAGAATATAGAGTATTAAGAGAAGCAAGCATTGGATTCTCGGTAGCCCAGGTGTTTGCAGGGCACGATCCATGTATTGAGTCGCATTGGAATAATAGATATCGGGGTTGATCCTTTCCATCTCTGGATGCACCTCCGTCATCCTTGCAACGATAGCAAATACCATGTGCAGCTGGAACAGTTGGACCTGATTGGAGTCGTCAGTCGAAGTACTGCATCGATATTGATCAAAGAATTGATAGAAACACGGCTTGTCTATGAATGGGTATCTTGGGTGAACGCGACCGAAGTAAATATCTAGTAGTCTCCGCTCAACTTGGGGGTCGGCTCCTTGGAGATTGGTTTCGCGTTGGTGCCGTTCAGTCGTGCCATTGTTGATGGACACATTGGACGACAGGGCTGATTCAATTGCGGAGGGTAGGATTGCCGTTGTAGACAGAATTTCTTCGACTACTTTTGACAGAGACAGTCCTGATGTAGCGCCGATAAACAAGGGTTCCGCAGCGGCGTTCATACTCAGCAGAGCCACGTTCGTCGACAACTCGGCTGTTAGCGAGTAAGGCGTAGATCCCACTTGTATGCTTGGTATTTGGGACGTGGTGTTGGAACCGACATGCTGTTGCAGCTCAGCCACCCTCCGCTCCAGTTCCCTTGTATACTCTAGGAGTCGCGCATGCTCTTCTGCCTCGTCACCCCTCACTATGCCCACGCCGGTCCAGGTACAAGCTTCGATTGTTAGCTGAACGAGTATTAATCAGGCAAAAAAGGATATATACCAGCCCCCGCCTTTTGACACGGCGCGCACACGGGACGTGTCCCATTGCACTAGGAGAGGTTAGTGTTCGATAAACCCTTAGCAACTTGAACGGTTGTTTACTTTGGTCTTCCGCCTTTTACAGCGATGGCACGCGATAGGCGCTCGGGTCCGCTTCGAAAATGAGGTATTTCCTCCACGGTTCATTGAGAAGGACAGAACAACAGGTAGTGGTTGGAGGGACAAAATTTCCGTGAGGTTATGTGCAATGGTTCAGAATATGTGGAGAAGACAATAAGCAGGCAGTTCGGAAGGGATGCAGGCACTTTTAGTTTCTTCGTATCTACGAATCAAGTCTCACACTAAAGGGACCCCCACCTCTTTGCGTCAAGTCAATGCGGCCTCATTTAGTCATCGTATTATGCAGAATCATGCAACTGTCTTAATCTTCAAGTTGTATCAACCAGCATGGGAAGTTCTGTAGTCGTTTCGAACACTCACTCCGGGAAGGTGGCCCTTTACGGAACTCGTCCGGTATGCAAGACATGGTCAAGTCGATCGGCCTGCACCCATACATATTCCTATAAGAATTATGATAATTGGACGAGCGGGATCATGCTATATATGCGTCGAGGTTGACAGATTTACCTCGTCCAATGGCCTCTAGACTGAATGTAATGATGGATGAATGAAATTAATGGGATTCCGCCAGCGATTGGTTCGAACCGTTGAGGACCCCTCTTGGTGTAGACGTCTATGGCTATACAGAGCTATTCAACAATGATCTGAGTGTTTGTTTATAAAACAGCGCGAGAAATCATCTATTATATTGACAAAGGGTTTGCCCTCAACGTGAACTCCTGAAAGGTCCCGATGCACGGAGGCCCCTTGCATACCTTAATCGACCGCTTCGTCAAATTGTAAACTACGCAAGCCACTGTGCAAGTTGGCCCGGAATAGGGACTGGGGCCGTTCTGCACAAGTGGGCTTTGTAACACAGGTTGTATGGGGTGTTCGCAGAGAGAGTGTGGATATCCCGCATGATCTTTAAAGGCATACATCAAATCAACATCCGTAAGGGACCCCGCAAGCGCTTTCCTTTTAAGACCGACTTCAAGTCTGTCAGCACGGTACCAGGAACTGCCGCCGGCCAGAGTATCCTCAATTTTGGACTGTGACAGGAACGACTCGGTTTGAAAATGATTGCTGTGGAGAATATAAGGGGTGTCGGCACCGGACGAACCAGAAATCCTGAAGATTTTCTTAGGGGTAATCTCTAAGCATATTCCGATATTGTCAGCGGTAGACAGCATCAGGTTGCAAGAAACATGACGTGGTGTCCTTGCCACACGTTTGAGGCCTTCGGCGTAGCTCACGCTCTCAAGAAACAATCGCCGAAGAGCTGCAGAGGGAGGAACAGCCGGGATGTCGGCTTTCGATGATACGCCACTACCAAGAATGTACGGCACGACGTCCTTTGAACTTTGTAGCGAGTTTGCGGTCAAGCCTAGGCCCGCTGAGTTGAGGCCCGACCGGCACAATTGGCCTGCCTCGGTGATTAAGAACATTGAGGCAACATTCTCCGAAGGATCCGGGTGGACTTCCAAATATATAATCCCATCTTCCTCAAGCAGACGACTAGACATGTCCCAGTTCTGCGCTGTGTATACGGCCTCATCGCTTGTGGCTTCTGAGAAAATGATGGCACTGGTACACTCCAAAGGGGCTTCATCAAGCAACGGGTGGTGCTTTCCATTCGTTCCGTTGTTTGTTGTGGAAGGGATGCTGATGTGTGAAAGGTCGTACCGAGAATTCAGTAAAACAATATCTTCTAGGTCTACCCCAGCACCGTTCGCAATCCCCTTCATTTCTTCGAGACCTGTTTTGTAATACTTCTTCAAACCAGGAATATAGCACTCTCGGATTACCCTAAGAGAGATCGGCCTGCTCAAACATCAGTTTACTACCACGTAGCTGTCGTTCGCGGTTGAGCCTACCATGGCAGGAGACTCCCCGGTCGTTTGTAGTGCGCAACATTTTTCAAAATCTTCTCCTTGGCCTGCTGCCCATGAGAGAAACCACGGTCATAGGGCAACCCGTGCACCACAACATGCTGGTAAAACTTATTGGACTGTTCACTAAGCATGGTGGCGTCAAAGCTAGAGCTTGGGATCTGAGAATTGATGGCGAATTCTTGCCTTCTTGCCAACGATTGGAGTTGTTTATGTCTTTGACCGGCAAAATAAAACAGAGCAGAAATAGCCCGATTAATATAAATGCGCTGTATCAGCTCCCTCCCATCACATCGGCATCGCCGAGCATATCGGCAGGCTGCCGATACTTGAGAAGCCCAATCGGCGACTTACCGATGGATCGGTAGTTGCCGACCGCGACTTATCATTCAAACTTTCCCCGAAGACGCCTATTTTCGCAACGAACCATTGGCTAGCACAAAATCTCGAGGATACACCTGCCTGAATAGGGTCAATCAATCAACATATCTTCGAGCCGGTATATCTACAGTCATTTCGTGAAACCCGATAAGAAACCAAACCCGGGCTGGGCATAGCGGGGAAAATAGCCTCAAAAGTTATCTGGGGTAAAGACACGATCATGCACATATTCTAAGAGCGACAGAAACGCTATAAATGTTGTCGTCCGGTAGCACTATTACCTGCCATCTTTATCCACCATTGATATATCCGTGTTTAGTGTTTTCGTACTGGGAAAATAGGTCAAGCATAGACCAGAATGGAGACCAAGAACATATCCCCTTCGGATCCGTCCGTGATCGAGGTGCAGGATAAGCACACACGTGGTTACGATGAGGCTATGAACATTTTCAACGGAGAAATAGCTGTTGAGTTTACAGACAAGGAAGCCTCGCTAGTTCGTTGGAAGATTGACCTGATCATTGTCCCGATGGTAACTGCTGCCCAACTACTGGTATCACTGTCCCGAAACTGACTAGGTGCTTATGTATAGATGACCATTAGCTACATCCTTTCTTTCATCGACAAAGGAATCCTCTCAACTGCTGCTGTCTATGGAATGAGGACAGATTTGGTAAGTAAAATGAGTATCTGCCACGACTTGCAAACGGAAGTGACAGTTCGGAGATAGAACCTTAAAGGTCAACAGTATAGTTGGACCTCGTCGATATTCTACTTTGGGTAGGTTTCTCATCACTATATGCTGATCACCGTATGCGCTGACGACCACCAACAGATACCTTCTTTGGCAATATCCGAATTCCATTTTCATGCAAAAGCTTCCTATTGGAAAATGGATAGGCGCTATGATCTTTATGTGGGGACTCTGTGTATCCACGACGGCCGGCTCCTTCAATTTCGCAACTCTCGCAGTCAATCGATTCTTTTTAGGTCTTTTCGAAGCTTCAAATAACCCTGCCTTTACGCTTCTGGTGAGCCAATACTTCACCAGAGATGAACACGCGCTCCGGTCATGTATATGGTGGGCAGGCGGGCCAATTGGCGCCTTTATCGGGGATGGCATCTCCAATGGTATCGGTCACGTTCACGGAAAGTTGTCTCAGTGGAGGGTCCGTTCATTCTGTCTTCGATTGTTCGAGGATCCCGACTGACAGCTTACTAGTACCTGTATCTCATCTTCGGACCCATTACCATGTTGTGGGGAATCATCGTATTCTTCGCTATGCCCGCTTCGCCTATGAGCGCATGGTTTTTAACCCCACGTGAGCGGAAGGTTGCTGTTGTTCGGGTGCTTCAAAACCATACCGGACTCCAAAATCGCGAGTATAAAGTGTATCAAGTCAAAGAAGCCCTCCGCGACCCTCAAGCGTGGATGTTGTTCGCCATTGTTTTCTTGCAGTGTATACCCGGAGGGGGCTTAACAGCGGTATGTGTTCAGTTTGAAACTATTTTTCCGTTACTTACCCGATATCAGTTCAATAAGATAATTCTCACTGGGCTTGGGTTCTCCAGTGTGGAATCAACTGTTGTCGCAATGCCGGAGCATGCTATTCAACTCGTCAGCGTGCTACTCGCGTAAGCCTCTATCTTGCCCCTGTGCTCAAGAACTAGCTGACAGTAATAGTGGTATTGTGTGTTCGTGGATTGGAAAGGGCAGATGCATTGCCATGATTCTCAGCAATGTATGCGTACTTGTTGGAAGTGTCCTCTTATATAGTGAGTTCCTTGTCAGCCACCTCGTCCGATTATCACTGACGACATGGAAGCCCTCCCAGTGGATCGGAAGATGTCGCGTCTGGGTGCAGTGTACTCGCTGCTCACTTGTACTGTCTCATATATTATGTGCATGTCACTCATATCTTCCAACATCGCCGGCTTCACCAAGAAAATGACAGTTAGTGTAAGTCGTCGAACCCTTGGTTTGGCTCGGCGACCTCCGATCTATGACTGACCTCTTGGTTCTCTACTCAGGTCATGATCTTCGTGGGGTACTGTGTGGGGCAAATTATCACTCCACAATTCTTCATCTCAAAGGAAGCTCCGACCTACCCGACCGGTTTCCGTGCCTACTTTGTGACATCTTCCATGATGATCGTCATAGAAGCGTTGTTGATGCTCTATCTACTGCATGAGAATAAGCGCCGGGAAAACCGGGCAATGGAACGGAATGTGTCTCAGGATAGTGGCGAGCGCCGTGTTCTGGAGACGGACTTGCTGGACCTCACCGATTGGGAACAGGCTAATTTCAGATATACTTGGTAGGGGACAAACAAGGAGCCTTGTCAAGGGATAGGCAGCCTTACTACAATACGGGTACTTTTACTGGCATGCAAAGCTGACGACCGGCTTTATGTATACTTTCTTTGCAGACTATGATATTATCAGAGACGAAGAGACAATGATCAGAAACAACCTCATCTTCCAATTCCTTAGCTACTTGCAAGACGAGAATGAATATATTAAAACCTGGTTCTACATATGGACCACGCATCGGCCTCAAAAGCCCTAAACCTTAGTCTTCTATAAACTCCTAACCACTACGGTATCAGTAACCCGGACTTTTAAATGCCATCGTGAATGAGAGGCAATATCAATCACCCAAGCAAAAGTTATATGTGCGTTCAACAGCATCTTGATATGACTATACAAGCACCTAGTAATTCATAATCCCGATTAAATAGACGAAGAGAGCCAACGTTTTCCTTTGAAGACAGTGAATCACATAAGGCAGACTAGACATAGGAATAAAGAGTGTATGTATTCCTCACAGCATAGTGAAATAACCACATTGTAAATAAGGGATTGTTACTATTAAACCTGGCTCATCTTCTACTCGTTCTTTCTTGCCTTCCAACCACCCACATCCTCTTTCCAGAAGAGCAACAATGAGAAAGGATTGTCTCTTCCGTCTCCTATAGAAGTGGATAGGACTTTTCTAACGCTGTAAGTCTAGGAAAGGTAGCAATTCTGTACGCGTTAGCGATGACCGTTCCGTTAAACGCACCAAAATCGCCCACCGAGCGGACTCGGAAGAGGCCTTTTCCACGGCTGAGGGATCCTTCTCGCCAACCTCGACACACGTTCTATACTGTGGCGGAGAGCGCCAAGCCTGTCGATATTGGTGCGGGTACAGAATCGACCCTCGTAATAGAGGATATGGCCGGCGATGGCTTGCCCATGCAAGTCAGCGACAAATAAGGCGACTATGAGCCGATTGACGACAAGGACCTCAACTTTGAATACGGCGACTCTTCTGACTTCGAAAGCGAGACTGTTACAGTGTCAGTAAATACCGGAGCCCGCCAGGCTCATCGCGAGGGAGTAGATTATGGGTTTCAGCTTCTCCAGCTTTGGACCCGGTGTTTTCGGATACTTGAAACTTTCGATTATCATTTTATTTCCATACTGAGTTGGTCTTCCAATACACTCGCTCGTAGAATAGGCAATGACAATTATTCGACAGGACACTCTGGCTCCTCTTCCGGAGTTACGTTACTGAGACAACCTGGCAGATCTTTGGCCTTGTCGACAATGTCGGGGGAGCGTAGAAATGCGAAGATCATTGGAATCTTCGAAGACCATCGAAGGGACAAGCAAGACAGACTAATCAGTCAAGTAATGAGAAAATTTGACCCGAATGTCCAGTGGCTCCTCGGGCAGCTGGCAATGCCATGTTCGGAAAACTCATGCGCCACCTGCCAGCACTGCCACGGAAGGCCCGACACGGCGTCGATGCTAGGAATGCTAGATGTTCCAACAAAGTACATAGGCAGGCTAGGCAGCATCAGCAGGAAATCCGACAGGGCCACGGTAACTTATATGTTTATAGGATTCTCAGGAAACCTGACGGGGAATTACATTACAGGGCAATAACTTCCAGGCTAATGACACCTCATAATTTCCTCTGTGATCGAGACAATTACCATGGTCCTGCTTGACACGATAAACCTAGCCACTTGCCAAGAGCGTCTGCCCCCTAGCGCAATTGTACGGCTTAGAAAGTTGCAGCGCGAACTCGAGCTATACCTTAACAAGAGTAATATTACATTCGCCTCAACAGGACAATCTCAGCTCTCCAGAGTGAGAATCATTGAGCAATCATCAGGCCAGAGCCAGAGCATTGCAGAATATGCGGGGAAAAGAAGGAGCTAAAGGGATTCGACCAGGTTCGGAAATTGAATATGCGAGCCATGCTATAGAATTGCCTTTTTCGAGAATATGCCAGATAACGTCCCTTGCTTGGGCAGTTGCGATAGTTGTGGAAGGTCGGCACTTGGTCGTTGCATCGGATCAGTAGTCAGGTATTTCCAAACGGGCCTACAGTGTCCCTATTGTATTGGACTATTGGGCAATACGAAACAAAAAGTAAGTTTCCCAATTCAGCCGAGGATAGTGGCCTGGGACTCTGCCAGCGTCTCGCCCATTAGGCCTTTGTTAGACGAAGTGCTCAGCCTGAATGTAAACTGCGAATGGACAACTCGGGAATTTGGAACTGTCAGCCCTGCTATATCTGGAGAATGGATCACTCGAAATAGACATATGAACATGGAACCCTCTATGCCTGCCCTACTGGATGCTTGAAGAGGCTTACCCTCCATGTAGGAATTGGCAAAATGTGCGAGGCACTAACAGATTTTCATAATAGCCTTGATGAGCCGCATCAGCATAAACAAAGCATACCAGTGGGAGAGCGAACATGCCATTGTCCCTTAGGTGGGTGCGTAAATAAAGACGTTCTGCCTTCCGTCTGGCCTCCTGACGCCCCTGAACAGAATCAGTGGATTCCGTCAGCAGATCACCAAAAGCCCCAGCTAGAGCCGAGGGAGATAGCAGCGGGGCGATGCCGGACCACACTTTGATGCGATTTGACTTTCTGGTGTTACGCGGGGATTTTGTTTGCTATATGCTTGTTAAGCTTCTTATTGGACTGGCAACGAAAGCGTGGAGGAACACAGTACAATATTTTGATGGTGCGGTTCAGACTTTGACTACTTACAGCTGCTTGCGTGACATCGCTTCTGGGCTTTTCAGTTACTAGATATATTCTATCCTTCATTAAGCAACAAAACCAACAAAATATCTTCTGAAACTAATATTCAGTATCCCTTTCCCATTGAACGTATCAGAAAGCCCACTAACAGGGCAAATTTAAAGTCATCTTACCAAAGAACATTCCAGAGGGCTCAACATTTCTAGAAGGTTGTCTAGACGAAATGGCCTTGAGAGGCACTAGTGCTGTCCTGTTAAACCTTTCACCTCGCTCTTGAGGGCTCTTTTAAGCTGATCAATCATATCCACTTCCACAACCCCTTCCTGCCAGGTATATCCCAGTACTAATCCTCCGTCTCGTCACGTCACAGCACTAACCTTGATCGCGGCGCTACACGCACTGGCGCTCTGGCTGAATAACATACCCTCAATCTCGTAGTCCGATTTCCCTCTCGAAGGAGCGAGCTTTCCTATATTAGACAGCTCGATTGCACTGGCCCTCTTTTGGCCCAGCTTTTGCAGAAACCAAAGATGTTGGTCTGGAATGAACCGCAAACAACCAACCGCCAAATCGCATCCTTTGCTTCTCACGACCTGTTCGACGATTGTCTTGGTTCGGCGAGCCTCACTCCAGGTGAACGACGGCATTCGAGGATACTTCATGGATAAGGAACCGACGTAGCAACCCAGAGATGTTGCGGTGATAGGACTCGAGAGGAACCTTCGCAACGACATTGCGCAGTCTACTTGTAGTTCGCGGTACGATGGTGGAAGGACAGAGAACATGCTGGTTGCAATTAGTGTCTGGAGCGTCGCCGTTACGGAGGTCCGTTCCGCCTTGCTCACAGCCGCTAGTCTGTTCGTCTCAGCTGGGGATATCCATAAAGACGAGAAACGGGTCCTAACGGGTATGGACTGGTGTGCCCCGGTCCATCTCTCCAGAGAGGGATCGTGGTGCATCTCCTGGGATAGACGGAACTCCTCTGAGACCGGAAGCGTATGCAGGCTTTCAAGCGGAGGAAGAAGAGCAGTCGAAGGAGTATCGATCACGTCTGGGTATTCATCGCCAGAACCTTGACACATGTACTGTTCTAGTTCCTCATTAAATGAAAGAGCGCTTTGTGTGTCCATCAGGGAATGGTGGAATATCAAGACGAGGGTGAAATGTGCGGGGATTCGTTGTTTTCAACGACGCAGATCCTCCAGAACGGACGAAGCTGCTTGGGCAAATCCTCGAACAGGCAATTGTGCTGTTCCTCAAGGACATTATCGAGTTCCTTTCTCCAATCCGAGCTTCGAGAATGACTCTTATTGTCGACGAATGTCACCACTTCGCTAAGTATGATGCTGGGAAGACGGACAAAAGATGGGTTCGGTGTATCGACGTCCACGGGGATCGCGGAGAGAACTGGGTGCTTGAATATAAGTATCGCCAGCGCGCGAAATAGCGCCGGTTTCACTGGCCCTTGGTGTAATCGTCGGTAGCAGGCTGTTAGACCTACGTTCAGATAAATTCACAGATGACTTCGTGTCGTCGAATACTTCTCGAGATGCCCTGTTGACTCTCAGCGAATTTCGGATGTAGGACAAGAGACAGCTTTACCTAGTGACCGCACCATTGAGGAGTTTGTACTGAAAATTTTCGCCTCCATGACGATGACATGAAGTTCCAACCTGATAGTGGTTTTCAATTTCAGCGCAATATTTCAACGATTTTGGAAATACAGGCTGGCAATCAATGCTATAACTATTCAGAATTTACTATGCTCGGCTTAAATACTATTAAATACCAACAGGAAATATAGACACAAGGATTTTTAATATTCTTCCTATGCTAACGTACTACTGAGCCCGGAAAAACCTTGGAAGATTCCTAGACCTCGTCCCGAGTGAGGGTACGCACCGGGTACACGTACCCGGCTATATCAATACTCTTGCATCATCTATTCTTCCGGTTTTCGACAGCCTACTTTAATTACTCATCACCTTTACTCCCTCAACTACGCGGCAGGGGTGATTTCAACTTATCTGGTCTTCGTTGCGAAGTTGAGGAAAACGCGGTTTTGGCGCGGCAGAAAGAACCATAGCAGGTCACCCAGGCGAACCAACAGTTCCATTGACATAGTATCCTGAAATAACCTTGATACACTAAGCTTTGAACAATAAAGAGCACAGTATAGGGCGCGACCCTGGCCGTGACATGTCACAATTGCCTGCGTGACATCGCCCGATATCGCTGCGCGGTCGCTTGTCGGATTCTCTTCCCGTATATTATCATTCCCAGCAATGTCAGGGTGACCCCGAGACTGATAAATCCGCAAGTGATAAACATCTTCGTCAAACCGCTATGTCTCATCCATGGCTCTATCGCAAATGGTATGCCGATGCTAAAAGCATTCCGGAGGAAGGCTACTCCCGTGAAAGCATCGCCGGTTATCTGTTCGTGGTCTAAGTATGGGAATGTGTACAGAGGATTTTAGAGCCATTTCTTACCTCCATATAGCTATCGATAACCAATGTCAGGCATGCATCGCTAATGCTACCTAAACCGAATGCGAAGAGGGCTCCCCCGATGCTGGGTAAGATCCAGTGCATGCCCTGGAAGATGTAAGCTTTGATAACAGAAAATTCATGGAAAGGAAATGTACCCGATCTATCGTCACACCAAACATAATTAGCCCGCCACATAAAGTCAGTGCTGGGAGGTGTAGAATATACAGTCGCATTTCAGGCTCATAGTAGCCGTTATTTCGCCGAGAGAAAAACTTGATGGACCAGTCGCCAAAGAACCCTCCGTAGAATGATCCAATCAAATTACCTATAAAAGGACCGATGCTCATGTAACCAATTTGCTCGGGGGTAAAGCCATATGGTGGTAATGGGAAAACGAGGGCGATAACACTTGAAAGAATCGTAAGCCATACAACACCGCAAGCATACTGCAGTCCACAACAGAATACGGCAGGAAAGGTAAATAGAATTTCGAAGGGCCGATAGAAGCATGGCCAGATAGGCTCCGGCGTATATGTTACCAGAGACAGCCTTTGTCGCCATGTTCTGTGGGGGATAGTGTGGTCCAATATGGGCGGCCCGCTACTTTCTTCCTCGGTACTGGCTGGGGCTTTGGGTGACTTGTTGACGGAACTCTCAGTAGGGGTCTGTTCAGTGCCATCAGGACGCACGACGGAAGGCCGAACGCCTTCAATGGTGGGAGTGAACTTTGACTCTTCATAAAGAAACACGAACAGCACGAGGATGACGGCATTGCAAATACCCATTGTACGGTAGGACCAGCGCCAACCCTGCCTTGTCGCTTGTGTTCCGGCGGCCATTGGGGATAGAAAACTCTATATGGTTTTAGCGACCGACGTGAGATCAGGAATTGATGAAATGCTTGCTTACCCCAATCATCATCATTGTCATGTACAATGCATTCATTCCACCCCGGTGATGCACGAAGAAGAGATCCGCAATCTGATTGTCTTAGCCATAAGCAATCACGTTGGTTGTAGTGTTCCGCAGCAAAATCAGAACCACCTACAGTGATCTGGACAATGGCTTCGTTTGTTGCTCCAGCTAGGCCCTGAAGAAGATTGGTGATATACAGCTCTGTAAGCGATTTGATTCCCGCGGACCAAAAGGAGGTGGCCAGCATGAGGGCGGTCGATAGTAGGTACACGGGTCTTCTGCCGAACTTCTTTGCAAAGGGAATAAAGAAGACGCATCCCATTGCTAATCCGACAAAATTGACTGACATGACTCGATTGAGTTGAGTGTAACTGACATGCAGATCGACGACCATCAACTGCCAAAATATTTGCTGGATAGAAAGTCTGTCCCGATTAGTGTTTGCACATTCAGATATCGCAGGGAGACCCACGCCGTGAACACTAGACATGTGACCGCCAGCACAAGGGTAAAATGGCATGTTTTGCGCGCTGTAGTCCAATTCTATCATCACTCATCAGCGTTTTATTCTCTACATCCTTTCAGGGAAGAACGTACAAGCGGATCATTGGGATCGGCGGACGGAACTGGACTTAGGACCACGCGCCGGTTCTGGGCCTCATGCCTGTTATCATCTACGGAGAATTAGCAACGCATCGGCCAAAAGAGAGAAAGAACCTTTTGCCTTCAATGAGGAGAACTGTCCCTGGAGTAAGATCAGAATCGATTCGCACAGAGACTGAGATGCCGCCGTCTGCCATCAGTAGATTGCTATTCAGTAGAGATCTAGATGCTGTGGGTTGTTGACACCCCAGGACATCTGGAGGCCAACCGTCTATGATAAAGGAATGTGTCCGAGGCATTCGGGACTTGCTATCTTGCATGATACCGCGTCAACATCCAGGATATGGCAGAGATAAGGCCGACTTGCAGATAAGCGCTGCAACAGAATGCGGGGTATCCAGTAGAAATCCACTTTTCATAGTAAAGCTAAACGTTAAATGAACTCAATTCTAGGGAAACAGATCAGGGGAGACATTGAAGATTGGGTCGACCTGCCTAAATGAGACTTGGGTCGATCCCGATCCTCGAGGCGATACGATTAGGATTAGGGCTGCCTGACCACATAGGGCAGGTTGAGACACTCCGTCGGCTTCTACATATCATGGGATGCCGCGCTTCATGATAAAGTGTCGTGTGTACCCCAATCCCTTATCCTCTACCAACCAAATCGGCTGCAAAGGACGGCAACGTTTATCACTCCCAGTACGATGCCATGGCTTCCAACTCTCCATTAGAGTTATCCGTGGCGCATGATGGTGTTGCCTCTCCCTAACATATTCCGCAAGAAGAGTTATCGAGCACAGAATTTAACAGTCTTTCATCTAGGCCCTTCATGCATATCGTCGGTGGCTCGGACAATCAGTCTCTCTTTCGCTCAAGATCCCATAATCCAATGGCTACGTCCTACTGCCCCTCTGTGGGCAGTCGACCAGCCCAATACAACTAAATGGCAGTACCGTCGAGTACAGCACGCAATTCTAGAAGGAATCGTACTCAAGTCTACATCAGCAGCGGAGCTAGCACTTGAATTTCCGCTGAAAGGGCAGCGAGCGAAGCCCTCGGAGTCTACCCTTAAACTCACCAACAAGGACGAGATTGAGTCGGGAACAGTGGCATTGATATTTCCACCGAAGAGGGCGCAGAGTTGGACGTTGAAGCGGATTCTTCTAGCGGCTAAATTGTGGGCGTTGGATTGGTTGGATCCGGTAACGGATCTAGGGGCGAACGAAAAGGTACGCAGTTGCCGTCTGAGTGTCGTTGCCAAACCGAGCCCTAACCAGTACGTTTCCAGCGTGTGAGCATGTTGTTTGATGCGCATGATAAAGCGATTGATGCCATAAAGTCCCGGTATACGATTGACGATCTATGGTACTTGGAGGTTGTGGCAGTGCACCCATCCCTCCAGGGGCGTGGTTTAGGCCGGGTCACGATGAACTCAATCTCGGGTTATATTGGCCATCACCCCATTGTACTGGAGTGTACAGCTAAGCAGAATGTCGGATTCTATGAAAGTCTGGGGTTCGAAGTAGTCGAGGAACTTGACTTAGTCGACGGTGACGCGGTCAAATGCTGGATCATGCTGCGCCAATCTGTGTAGAAAGGCGACACAACCTTAGTTGTTGGATGAGTACAAATGCTATCCAGAGCACCTAGAGAAGTCCAATTTCCATTCCTCGTCGTAGCGCCAGCTCATGAACACTACTCATCTCACCATGACGTAACCACCACTCTTCAAGAATTTCCAGCAGGAGCTGATAGTCCCTGGCATATCCCTGTTGCTCTTGCCAAGCGGATAAACAACGCCGTATGACTTCCTTTAACTCCGCATCAGCATTGACAACATCGGCCTGCAGTCCGGCTATGAAAACAGGATATTTGATTGCATTGAGAATCAACGAGTCATGCCCCTCTGGCTGCGTTAGTGCTCTACAGAGCGCGTCTAAATGGCTGACAATTCGCGACGTAATAATGGTGGTTTTTGGTGAATTGAATGGGCGGCCTCCTCTTCCCTTTCGGTCGACTACTACAGCGGAACCAATGACGGCTTCATCAGCAGGGAAATCAAGAAGTAGATGACCCAGGCGTAGGGCTAACATTCCCGCAAGTCGGTGTGCTTCCCAAAGCTGGTGTTGATGAAGGCTTCCCGGGCTACCTGGCCAATCCCAAAAGTCTTCCTCGGTGGCTCCCTCGCCTATACAAGAGATGATATCCAACAGGGACCTAGGTAGACCGCTGACTACCTCAACCTCATCAGCATCGGAACGATACTGTGAGGTGCCCCGGTCGCGACAGTGTTGTCGCCAAAAGCCGAGGGATGCAACCCGGCCAATCGTGAATGTTGGGAGATCCATTACCCCCATCACTTCCAATAAATGTGTTCGAAATTCTGTCTGAGGTTCGCCCGGGTCATTCAGACCGTGTGCCTGGAGGATTCCATACATTCCACGGAGATGCATCGTCCAAGGCATGGAATGCATGAGCTGGACAGGCAATTTGTGTTAATGCCGATATATGCTTTCTGCGCCGCAGGATGGCTACACCGACTTACCCCAATACTGCATAGTAGCAGTCCTGCTGTCAGAGTCCCATCCTGCAGGTATGTAACGCTACTGGACAACTCCGCGCGGAACTGATTTAGAGCTACGTCATAGTGCTCAAAAAAGCGACACCTTAACTTCGGCGATATCGAAGCCTGAAGCGCTACGCAGATCGCGTATAAGGATCTTGAGCTTTGACACAACGTTGGGAGCTTCGATTCGAGGAGGTTTCGTGTATCGTGGACCGAGGTAGAATGGAGGACATTAATCCCGGAAGTCAAAAACTCCTGAAACAACTTCTCCTTTTCTTTCATTGGCAGGTCTTCGCTCATTAGAAGGGAGGATCCCTCGGTGGTTGTGACCGATGAGCCAGCGGCGGCACCAGAAACCGGCAATGGTGTGACTGGTATCTTCCCGACATTATCACTGTTCTGGACATTATCGTTGGATTTGCTAGCAAGTTTTCGGCGCCTCTCTCGACTCAAGTCGCGCCGTCTTCCTTTCAATCGAGGGGGTATAGATGCCTCTACTGGCTCGCCGGCGCCGGTGAAACGACCACGGGAGGCAATTCCGGATCCCCATCGTAGCCGTATCTCATATCCTTCACAGGAAACCCCGCGTCGAATACATTCCTGGCAATTTGGCCGAGCCTTATCGCATTTGCGCCTCAATTTCTTGCAGGTCCAACATCCGTTATGCGAGCGTGGCGTCGACATTCCAGATGGGGGAAGCTAGGAAATAATCGTCAGCAGTGCTGGAAGGACGTTCTCGTGGAGCGCGGGGGGGCCC
>MBFL02000099.1:0-98916 GCA_001696595.2 Aspergillus hancockii
CCCCCGGCCCCCGCCTGGGACATCCGCCTCAGCGTCTTCCGCGCAGTAGGCGGCCTCCCCTCCGTCCGATACGTAGCAAAGTAAAACAGCACAAAAAGCACAAGATAAGAACTAATAATCACAATCCCTGCAAGCGCAGCCCCCTCCTCCCCAGCACACGAGCCCATCCTCGGCATCCAGGGAAAATACTTCGCAGCGAAGTACGTGTACGAAGCGAAATACACGAAGCCGATATCGACGATAAACTGGATGATCTGCAGCCGCGTGACCCATTCCTTCCACCAGATGCGGAGCCCACGCGCGCGCTGGAAGTAGTACCAGTACATTAGGACGTGGACGAGGAGGTTGAGGGTGATGGGGACCCAGGAGACGGCTGTGTTGCCGAGGAGCTGGGTGTAGCACAGGACGGCGGTTGCGCCGTGGTGGTAGCAGTGGAGGAAGGTCAGGGGTTTCTTCTTCAGGAAGAGGAAGATGGTGTCGAGGAGCTCGAGGTATTTGGTTAGGTACGTTAACTGGTGGGTGGTATCTTAGTGGGTTTTGGGCTGGGTAAGTTGGGGCGTGGCGGGTGTTAACGTACGTAGTATAGGGCTACTAGGTGCTGGGTCCAGCCGCCGTCTGGGTGGCATATGGCGTGGAAAATGCCGTTGCGGGCGATGGTGGGGAGGAGTTCTTCGATGTAGAGCGCGAGTAGGATGGCGCTGATGGCTGTGAGGTAGAAGTTGTGGACTAGAAATAGAGATCGCAGCTGGAGTGCTGCTCGGTTTCGCATTAGGCCCCGGCCTCCGAAAATGATTGTGTAATAGAGGGCTACGAAGATTGAGGTCTCCTTCAATGTAGACATTGGCGTCTTCCCGGCGGCGAACTCGAATTCATCGGCGGGATAGCCGACGACAAGCTCGAAGGCCTTGCTGAAGTGCGGCCACAGGTGCACACCAAACGGTCTATCGAGGGATGGTGCCGGAAACGACTCTACCAGAGTCGCAAATGTATCAGTCATGGTGCAAAATAAGAAGTATGGGAAGAGGGAAAAGGGCGTTGAAGTTGAAAAGGTGCCTACAGCGGCCTTAATAAAGAGACCTTCGGATGTACTAAATCCTTCGCCTTTTGACACCCTCATGCCATTCATAAGAAGTTTCATAATCTTTGGATCTATTTTTCAGCTGCTGATCTTTTTTCTTGCTTGGCCTTAAAGTCACCCCTGGACTAACTCTAATCCGACGAATAAAGGCCTGTTATCGTCTCACGCTAAATGCGTCTTTCTTGGCTGATTAGTCTACATGATACATCTACCGATTGTTGGAGAGAGTTCCTCATATATAGCCTTTTCGATACCTCGTAGTTACTATCCCATCTCGACTCACCACAGACATTCTCTTGCAGGAAAAGTTTCACAAGAGTATCCGGCCAAAGAATTATCATCGTTAACGTTTCACAGGAACCAAATATATCTCAACAAAAATCAGGTGGACAAACCACCCTCGGCCCCTGAGTAGTGATTACTGATTAGTAGAATAATGAGATTATGTGAACAATCCGACAGGCATCTCCTGTACCGGCTTTTATTTTTCCTGCTACTGTTCGCTCGAGTGTCGCAGTAGTTGCACCCCCCAGATCTGGAAGACGGCCACATCGACCTTGAAGAGCCTGCATGAACCAGTTGCGCATCTCGATCGCGATAAGAGAGTCGACCCCATATATACGCAACGGCTGAGTGGCATCAGACGAGTCTGGAGACAAGGAAAGGGCTCGACATAGTTTCCCTGTGATAGTACTAGTCACAACGTCCGTAGCTTCGGCCGTCGACATGGCTGCTTCGAGCTGCCTAATCAAATCCGAGCCTTTACTTGTGCTACCGCCACTGTCACCAGTACTCTGGGATGAATCCATCTGGTGAAGAATGGAAGAAATTGGCTCAAGCATCCAGCCACTCATGTCGACGCCGCGAGAGAGCAATCCTTCGGGAAGCTCGATTCCCGTGACAACCTGTGAGTGTGCTGGATCAAGTACCAAGTGCTTATCGCAGTAACGCCCCAGCAAATCCCTTACTTCCGGTTGCATTATTTTCAAGACAAAACGGATCTTGGAAGACCGTCTGGCAGCTTCCTCGTGGTTAAGAGCGAATCTGTGTCCCTTGATCTAGTGAGGTTTAACGATATCGCCTTTTCGCCGTGACTCAGACGCACCTCGTCTTGAAACGTGTTTCCTGCTGCGTAGTTGGACTGACCCTGTGAGCCGACTACACTGGCAATAGATGAGAACATGATGAAGAAGTCGAAATCTCACGGGAGCTGCTGGTGCAGGCTCCAAGACCCGTCCTGCTTTGGGCTCAAGCAGGAGGACTATGCGTCTAACGAGTCAAGATCAGCTCGTGTTCTGTTGTCGGGATGAGCTTCAAATACGTAGCTATCTAACTTACCCTGGAGTTCTATTGTAACCTGAATACATCTTTTGATAGGCGGCATATTAGCTCTGCAATATGCCAGCACCGCAGCCAAAGACGTGGCATTTGCAACGTTGCACCGAGGTACCTGAGCTACTTACCTTGTGCATCGGTATTCCAGCTAAACAGACGCGTCAGCAACAAGTTGCCTACAACCACCAAGCATTCACACAAAAACTTATGTACCGCAGGACGTGCCATTCTCGAGTGCTCGATATGTGATTCCAAGGATAATCATTTGCTAAGGATCTGTCGCGGCCGCTTCATCCGGCATCGGTCCGAAAATTTCGCATCGAAGGTGCTAATATCTCGTTGGACTAAACATTCTTGGGTTGATCTAAACGCCACAGAGTTAGCTAGGGTCGTCGAAGAGAGGCAGTGGTACCCTACAGTGCCCGGACGAGAACCATCCACCGCATGATCTCTAGTTGTAGTCAGCCGGTCCTGAGGGGAGTCCGACGCCACACAAGTTCCCGAGGCCATGAGCTGCCAGAAGGAGTCTTGTGAATCAGCCCCGGGAATTATAAAGGAGAAGGCGACAACGGCCACATCTTTGCTGGTACCTTTGTCACCAAAGGCTTTCGAGTCACTCTCGTCAGACAGAGGAGTCCTCACATTAGTCTCTGGAGCGAGAAGCAGCGCAGGGCCATTTTCGATTCGGGAGCGTTGAGTGAAGGCTTATTGGGAAGAAACAAACAAGGTTTGGGAAAGGTGAGTGAGGTAACCCTCCAATGACCAGATAGCCTGGCCAGGAGGAGTGTATATATAGCAGATGACATTCACAATTTTCCCTGTTGGATGTTAGATTCTTGGTATGAAAAGCGGCTTGAGCTGTACGTATATCTGAGCAGTTGACCTATAACTGATCGATGTACAACTTTACTGTAATATAATCACATGATTAGGTAGGATAATTCACTAAGATACTATGTATTTATTTTAAATCACTCTATAGGCAGGATGGGTCCTATTATAGAATCGAATGCAACCCTCCTCCAGCCTCCCTGGAAAGGTGCGCATACTAGCAGGAAATGAATCTATGACCACGAATATTGTTACCATCAATACCACAGTAACAAGCAAAATATTACAGACTATGGTTCAAAAAAAATATCCAAATTCACTACATTTAAATCTTATATTCGTCTAGGGGTGGATTACAGGTTTAGTGACTACAAACATAGTAATTCAACGCTGCCAAGCTTTGGGGTAGTTCCCCCCACAACGCTCATTGGAAGCCAGTTAGGGCTTCATTGAAGCTAGGTGTAAAATATTCATAGATACCAGCAGAGTGACAATGACTAGAGAATTACTGAGTTACTTAATATGAACAGGCATATCTTGCCACATGCAACCTTTAGCTGTCTATCTGTCCTACTATAGATACTTGCTCTCCTACACTAGCTCTCGAAATTTACCCCATATTTTCTGACCAACCCTCCTATTTTATAACAAAATGCGCTTCCTAGCCCTCCACGGCTGGGGAACCAACTCCCAAGCAAGGCCATACACCCAGTCCACTCCCCAAGCCAACTTAGAAAACGCATCAAACCCATCCACTCCCTAACCACCACCGCAGATCTTCGAAACCCAGTCAGGTCAAAAGCCCCTAGCCCACAAACCCTAACCACCCAAGCAGCAGCCCTCCGCTTCGAACTAGGCGACGCCCACACCTACGACTTCGCCGAAGGCCACCTCCCCTTAGCCATGTGGCCCACCTCCACGAAGGAACCACGCCCACCGACTCCTTCTACAACTACCTCGACAGCAGCAACGTAGCCAGCTGTTCCCACGCCCTCGACCTGCTAGACGCGTACATCGCAGCCGAAAGACCCTTCGACGGCGTCTTCGCCGTCTCCCAGGGTGATCGTCGCCACGTCGTATTTAGCCCGTACAGGGAAGGAAAATCCGGACGCTGTGCCGCCGTTTAAGTGTGCTGTGCTTTTCTCCGGGGTGGGGAGAGCGTATGGGTTTGAGGAGGGCGTGAGGGTGAGAGTATTGTGTTGGATGAGGAGGGCGCTGGATGCTATTAGTGGGCTTTGTGTGCCGGCGTTGAGGGAGGTTTATGTGGATGATGGTGGGCATGAGGTGCCTGGGGTTAGGATGATTGAGGCGAAGAAGGGTTGTTGCTTTAGCTGAGGAGGAGGTGCTTACTTGGTAACAGGTTCATATTC
The DNA here is from genome assembly GCA_001696595.2 of Aspergillus hancockii. Lineage (NCBI taxonomy): Eukaryota > Fungi > Ascomycota > Eurotiomycetes > Eurotiales > Aspergillaceae > Aspergillus > Aspergillus hancockii. Next base: position 4,615 of record MBFL02000099.1, read on the forward strand.
AGGGGCTTTGTCTATTAGGTTATTTAGTATGGGGGATGTCTTTATTGTTCATTAGTGAATTGATTAGGTTAGTCGTCGATTAGTCGTTACAGAGATAGTTCACAATATTTCAGCTGAATGACAGACAGACGTGTTTTGTTGATCTTGACACACTCACACTCTCGCACGTTCTTGAATTCATACATCTCAGTGCACACTCTTGTCAAGATACGTAAAGCTGACTCCAGACCTTGTTTCTTCTGTGCAAAATTTTTCACCTGGTGTATTCTATCTGTCAACTATGCCGGGAGACACTACCTACCTAAACGACCTGCGAGGGGAGCGTATGTTTGACGGCATCACCCCCGAAACAGCTCGCCCATTTCCCCCACGCTTCGTCCTCCAGGAGATAGATGGGACCGAGTATAACTACATTACCGGGCGGATGAAGTATACCATCCTGACCGCGTAAGCCATAGATGGGTTTCCGTGACACTCGTCATCTAGTGACTCTTTCTGATATATGCTCTACGAGCAGGCTCTTAACCTGCATCTTCGCAGTAAACTTCGAAGTGACTATAGTGAACACCGCCATAGTCTCCATCACGAACGGACTCCATGAATTCGCCGAGAGCAGTTGGGTTGTGACGGCGTACCTGCTGACATATATCAGTGAGAGCCTATCCCGACGGTCAAGACATCTCGTTCTCCATCTCCTAACCAATGTTTAGGTGGACTCGCCATCTGCGCCAACGCGAGCGACCTTGTAGGCCGTAAGCAAGCCATACTTGCGAGCCTTTTCATCTTCATTGCGTTCTCTGCCGGTTGCGGCGCGTCTCAGACCATGATCCAGTTGTAAGTCCTTCGAAAGATCTCGTCCCATATCGCATTGACTTGCGCATGCATGGCGCTCTGACTGGAAATTCACAACCATAGAATCGTCTGCAGGGTCTTCCAAGGAATTGGTGGCTCGGGAGTCTACGCGATCTCGACAGTCATGCTGGGTGAACTGGTGCGGCCCGAGCATTTCGGCTGGTACGCCGTGTTGGCGACCTGTTTCGTTGCCCTAGCCAACATGGTCGGACCTGTGTTTGGTGGACTCATCACCGCGAAAGTGTCTTGGAGATGGGTGTTTCTGCTCAAGTAAGTCCTCGACGGCTCATATCCCACAACTACCCGTTTTCCCTCCCAGGTTCTATCACTGACCGCAACTTATCAACCTCTAGCATTCCAATCGGTGTAGTCGCCGGCGCTCTGCTCTTCTGGGCCGTCCCCATCGACTTCCCAGACCAAGGCCGCATCGTTTCCCTGAACAGACGCTACATAAGGCATATGGATTTCATAGGCGCAGCGCTAGTCCTCGCAACAATCGCCCTGCTGATCACCGGCCTGGAGCGAGCCGCTACCCTCCTCACCTGGACAACCGGCGAAGTCCTCGGCCCCCTGTTCGCGTCGGCAGCGGCCCTAGCAGCCCTGCTGGGCTACCAGTACAAGCAATGGAGACACCCATCCTACGTGGAGCCCGTCTTTCCGTGGTGGTTTTGCCTTGACAAAAGAATCATGGGCCTGCTTCTGTACGTCCCCTCCCCCCAACACCTCCCTTTCGTCCATACTAACCCAACCACCCAGGTGCTCCTTCATGACAGGTGCAGTCATCACCCCATTCGCCTACGTTATCCCCCTCCGCTACCAAATCGCCGCAGGCTTCACTCCCCTACAAGCAGGCATCCGTCTCCTCCCCTTCTCACTGTCCGGACCCCTGGGCTCCGTCCTCGCCGCCATGTTATTCCAGAAGAGACGCATGCCCCCGGTCTACGCCATGCTGGCCGGGTCCATTTTCCAGTTCTTCGGCGTCTTCGGTGCATCGCGAGGCCCAACTGACGACCCCAGTTGGGCTGGTCTCCCTGGTGTGTCTGTCATCACCGGCCTTGGAGTTGGTTTCTGCGTCTGCGCAGCGACTGTCCTGGCATATCTGATGGTGCACGAGCGGGATATTGGCAAGTGGAGTATTTCATTCCTTCATTCTCGGTACTTTGAACGTAATTATGTAAGTGCGTGTCAAAGCTAACTAGGTACGTTGTCGGTATAGCTGTTGGAGCGGCCGCTACGATCCAGTTTAGGTTCCTTGGGGGTGCTACGGTTGTTTCTATTGTTACGGCTGTGGGGAACGGTTATGTGAAGAAGGCTGTGTCGGGGTTGTTGACTGAGGCGCAGATACAGGATGTCTTTAGGTCGACTGAGTCAATTAAGATGCTGCCGGGGGATCTGCAGGTGGTTGTGAGGAGGGCTTTTGTGGAGAGTTTCAATCTCCAGTTGTTGGTTGTTCTTGCGTTTGCTACTGCTGGGGTTTTTGCGGTGTTTCTTATGTGGCAGAAAGAACAGGTCACGGTGAAGAGGGGTGAAAGTCAGGAGTCTTGAAATCTGGATTGAGGTGAAAGCGAGGTTTGAATGTGGGTTTGCAGTGTTGTCTAGTGTTGGCACTTGAACGACACGGACCTTTGACGGGTTTTGCGTAGATCACTGACCAAGATTGATGGATTACGGTCAACAAAGTTGTAAACAAAAATAGTTACCAATGAACATCCTTTCCTATTATTCCTTTGAAGTTTCCAACACAGGTAACATGATAAACATAAGGATTATATACAATGTACAGCCGCCTTGAACCGAAGAAACTTTTGGCGAGTCATAAAAGATAATCAGCAAGATGCCAGAGATGAGGGAAAAGGCACTTGAGATCAGAGATAAAAAACAACCCGGCCGACATTTCACAGGAAGAAATCATTATCAAGACCTCGGAATGCGGCTTTGAACGTCCAGTTTCTCCCAGTGGACACAGCCGTCTGATGCTATTGCGAGTGCTGAGAGGCACCGGCTAGCGTTTTTAGAACCCGCCAGAAAACGCCGTGGATATCGACAGATAAGAAAATCAGGGGGCACTTTGCAATTACAGAACCGGTAAGGCATATCGTTGCCTTCGATTGTGTCGGTTTAGACGATGATCTTGCGCTTCCTCATCAGGGCTTTCCTCTCTTGTTCCTTGGCTGTAACGCAACGTTAGTTAGTGCTAATCCAGAAAGCTTCCTAGGGTTTAAAGGAACATACCTTCGTCATAGACAAGGAACTCGTGCAGAGCGCATCCGGCGGGCACCATGGGAAGCACGGGCACCTTACGATCTGTGACAACCTCAAGCAGAGCAGGGCCCTCGCTCTCAATCAGCCACTTCAGCTTCTCTTCCATTTCGGCTGGGTTGACAAGCTTATCAGCAGCAACGCCCATAGACTGGGCCAGAGGGACGAAGTCGGGGTTCTTCTGGTGAGTATGCGAATAACGGTCCTCATAGAACAAGTTCTGCCATTGCGTCACCATACCCTGCTCCTCATTGTTCAGCAGGAGAACCTTGACACCGATGTTGAACTGAGCAGCAGTAGAGAGCTCAGTGAGGGTCATGTTGAAAGAGGCATCGCCGTCGATGTCAACGACAAGGGCCTCGGGGCAAGCAACCTTGGCGCCAATAGCCGCGGGGAGACCGTAACCCATAGTTCCAAGACCACCAGAGGTGATCATGGTGCGAGGATGACGCCAGCGGAAGTGCTGGGCAGCCCACATCTGGTGCTGGCCGACGCCAGTGGCGATAATGGTACGATCCTTCATGTGGGCAGTAAGGTCACTGAGCTTCTCAATCAAAGTCTGGGGCTTGATGGGGCCCTCGGCGGCTTGCGGCTCGTAAAGAGAGAAAGGGAAACGAGTTTTCCAGTCGTTGATCTGAGAGAACCACTCAGGACGTTCGGTGACCGCGTTGACATTGGGAAGCAGGTGGCGAAGATTCTCGGCACAGTCGCCCTCGACGGCCTCGTTGGCCTGGACGACCTTGTTGATGTTCTTCGGCATGATCTCAAAATGAACAATACCACCACGGTTCTCGGACGCCGCAAGCTTGGCCTGAGGGGCGAACTTCGTGATGTTACCCGTCACACGGTCATCAAAACGAGCACCAACGGCAATGATCAAATCAGCTTCCTGCATAGCCATGTTGGCGTAGGCAGAGCCGTGCATTCCCAGCATGTGCAGCGCCTTGGAGTCCAACTCATCAAAGCCACCCAGACCCTGCAGAGTCGTTGTGACAGGAATCTGAGCCTTCTCGGCGAATTCCTTCAGGACCTTAGGGCCGTCCGGGTTAGCAAGAAGACCCTGGCCGACGTACAGAACCGGCTTCTTAGCAACATTGACCAGGCGAGCAACGCGGGCAATCGAGCTTTCAAGCTGCTTCATGCTCAATTCCCGGGCTGCCATGGTTGCCGCACTCGGGAGAGAAGGGATAGTGCTGTTCATGGGGATAGGCTTGCGGAGGATGCCGGCGGTGATATCTTTCGGGAGGTCGACCAGGACGGGACCAGGGCGACCACTGGTGGCGATTTCAAAAGCCTCGTGGATCCGACGAGGAAGCTCGGCCACAGACTTCACCATCACGTTCCACTTCGTGCAAGCTCTCGAGATACCGATCACGTCGGCTTCTTGAAAGGAGTCGGTACCAATCAAGCTGGTCGGGACCTGACCGCAGAAAACAACCATGGGGGTACCGTCTGAGAGGGCATCCTGCATAGGGGTGATGACATTAGTTGCACCGGGGCCAGACGTGACCAGGACAACACCAGGCTTTCCTGAAGCCCGGGCATAGCCCTCCGCCATGTGTCCAGCGCCCTGCTCGTGACGAGGGAGGACGAAGTCGAAATGCTTAGAGTTGTAGATCGCATCGAAAACGGGAAGAATGGCACCTCCGGGATAACCAACTGTTCACTAGTCAGCATTGTTATGCTCAATTATCCACGTCACCGTGTGGTTGACTCACAGACGTGCTTGACGCCGAGGCGGAGCATCATCTCATGGAAAATTTCTCCACCGCTCAATCCGACGAAGCTGTATTGTCCCCACCATGTTAGGTCATTGATCTTCCACTCTCAGGGACTCGACGAAGTCAACATACGAGTCATCCAGCTCCGGCACATTGCGGTTCTGCAGCGGCGATACCTCATTGCGATGAGGTTCCTGGTTGAAGGCGGGGCTTGGGGCGGGACGAGATTCTCTATACCGAAGCACATTGAGGGTTAACAGGGCCCAATTGACTTCAAACGATTGTAAGCGAATAGTTAATACTCACGTAGTCGCCGCGGTAGCAGTACTCTGGGCTCGTTTTTGAGCAGAAAAGCGGTGGGGCGAAACGGCAGCGGCCACCGAGGAAGATGTAAAACACCTTCTCCCAGAGGTCATATACCGCTGGTAGTGCAGGGCGCGCAGGGCGCTTTTTGATGGTCTTAGAGGCATCATCTTTACGGCGGATGATGGCCAGGCCAAAAGTGCAATGAAACTTTGAAAAATAAGAAGGGGGAAAGAGACCACAGACCGAGTGTGAGTAAGAGGTCCTTAAAGGCCGGGCGGAAGAAAGACTCAGACTCAGACTGGGGGGGACCACACATCCTCATGGGGCTAAACTGTGGCGGGTATAGCGTCCTGAGAGTGAGATAATCTGGGCCCCATGATTGGCTCAGTGTGACCGCTAGCTCCGATCATCGGCGACCATTCGCGCCCTACATCACCTGATTGGTGACCATAACGCCTCAGGCAGACACCCAAACGGTGGTCCTCGGTCAGCTAAGTGGGCACTAAGCCCGGAGTAGGTGACCTTACTCCGTAGGTAGTCATTTTTCTGGGGAAAGACCGTAAGCTGAATCTTACTGCTACTACTACCGGTGGAATGCTCTAATCATTTTCTGTTTGGTATGTCAATGATGATCATGATGACGACGATAGGCAATATTTAATTGTAAATGATGCAAGGTATTGTTCACTGCAGGAATGTATAGCACGAGGATATATATGACTTGTTGGAGTTGAGTCACTGACCGAGTTATAGTGTTGCCGATTCCGGAGACGCACATGCAGGTGGATGAATCATCCCATTGACTGACCGGCGGTTTCGTACCACCGCAAACACAGACCCTGTCATCATTTTATACTCTTGTGAAAGTCATCGGGAGACAAGGTCGCCGAATCGTTTTCATCTGACATGACTTACCTTACTACTGGTGGCGCAGCGAACTTGCACCCAACGTCCTCGATCTCAGTCGAGTACGGAATAGATTCTCCGCTTTCCAATCCTTATTGTAACACATACGATGCGCCTTATACATGGTATCAAAGACAACCAAAAATCAAAAGAAAATATAATTTTAAACATCAAGTAAGGGGGAGGGAAAATAAATAAACAAACAAACGTGATATTTACCTCTGCACAGTGCATGAAGATATCACATTCCGGGCCAGGCTGTTTCTAGCTAGGCTGGTCATATTCCACTTTTCAATGCGAATAAGCTATGCTGTTTCAGGGTTGTTTTAGTAAAGGCCTAAAACCATGCATCCTCCCCCACCCAAAACCTTTATTTTATAAATTAAGCATAAAGCATGCAGGTTTCTTAGAACTCTGTGTAACCCAATGTCGAGTCATTAGTAAATAGACTGACAAAAATCCGCGGATATTAACCTCACTCATTCTCCTAGTAGCTCCCAATGCCAATGCCAGTGACTACCTATTTGATGTGATATCAAAAATATCGATATAGCTCAGACCGGGAGCACTACCAAGACCCGATATCTTCTAATCTTTTGGCTTGCTATGCCAACAGGTTTTCTACTATACAACCTCGATTTGTTGTATAACAGAGACTAATGAGAACTCAAGTCTTAAGTCTGATTCGATCTACATTCAATGATTCCACAGAAAATCTCAATGCTTCGTATAAAGATATCGATTGCGGTGGACGAGGTAGATACGGTTGCTATACAAGCAGGGCCATCTCAAAGACAACAACAAATATATGTCCTTAGTTGGAACTTATACCAATTTTAGTGTATGACTTTAGAGTCAAGTCGTGGAGCCGTGGCATCGGCACGAGGGCGAAACTGTTGTGTTAGAGAGTGGGCGAGGTGCTGTCTTACGATGAGAGATACCCGCTTTTCAGTTATACTTTATCAGCAGTTCGTTGAGGGCTTCGATATATCTTCAGCTCGAGCATTTCCCACCTGGGTAGCCAACCCTAACTTGAGAATCTCACAGGATCTCAAATCGGGCTATGAGGTGTCCATGCCTTCTATATGAGACGAACTCTTCTTACGAATTCTTATGAACTTGCTCATAGGAACCTTGCGCCATCTACACCATCCAGCGTTGTGTAATTGATTGACACTTGACACTTTCGCATGTGTCTGTAATAGAAAAATACTAGTTTACTGGGCTATGTGTGATGTTATGCTCCTCAAGCACGCTGCAGTAGGAGAATAACCAGCAAAAGGCGCTAAACTAAACCTTCTCAAATAATCTTATTTGAGGTGTGGTAGACGAACATAGATAACATGCGCATGACACAGATGTACTATCATAATATGTGCTAACCTTAGGTGTGAGTTTAAAGTGTATAGTCTCCCTAATTAATGTTATCTTTGCGGTTGTTCAGACCGTCCTATCATAGTTATTTCAGTACTGCGAGAAAAGTATAGCGTATCTAAAGGCGAGACTCAAGCTTTATTCATCAAATAGAGTACTTTAAAGCAGGCTGGTTTAATAGTCTCAGTGTTCGCTTAGGATCTTGGTTTTTCTTATGTATAGGTATGGCAGTGTTGACTCTGTTTTCTAGTAATATCTTAGTTCCATATCATGTATCTCTAAATTTGTAACTACTATCTTTGGCCACTCTGTTGTTCTCAACCATCGCAGTTTATGTACGGCTCTTACTTTAGCTTGTCGTAACCTGGTTGTATTATTATTTGTCACCAAGCTTCATAAGATAATTCTTGTATAGTAGCATAAGACTCTATATATTTCTCTTTTGTGATCTTTTAGTTCTGGACTTCGGGGTTCCTAAAATGGTAAATTGAGCCATACCGTCGAACATTAGGCACGAACGGCGCAGTGGGGTGCCTGCGTCTCCGTCAGACAATGGGTGGGCATCATTTTCAGATCACTCGATATTCGTAAAATGGGGGAGTGGCTAGATCACCATCTCATAGAACGTATGTTTGCCTGGAGACAAGAGATAGGCAGGTGAGTTATGGTGGGGTGACAGAATGAGTGGTATGCCCTCGCGTGTCTCTGGATTCTCTGGCTGGAACTGAATGAGCGTCGGTTAAATTCATCATAGTCGGTAATGGTCCACCCATCCCGATAGTCAACGGTGGTATTGAGCCGGAACTTCCGGGAAATCGGTGTCAAAAATTGGCATAGAACGTGAGAAGAGAACACGGACATGCAGCTAGAATACAAGAATGCATGAAAAGCTTATCTCAAACGAGGCTTCCATCGGCTATAATGACACTGTCGGACCAGGGGGAAATGTGCGGCAGCCCGAGACTCGGGAGAAATGTGGGGTTCGGTTGGAAAAGCTGGAGACTCGGAGTTGCCGGTGAGCGCATGGTCATTTCTCCAGGCACTGGGCCGCGTGGGCAGCATCTTCCCCCGTTGATTCCGGGCGGCCAATCATCCCCCATGGCAAGCCTCAGGGTTCTGCTTGAATTGCGGGGCACCGTCACTGGGCCTTTCCTCTTTGATCATTTTTCCACCCCTCTTATGATCGCACGCTTCATTTATTCCTCTAATATAAATACATTTGGAATATCCCTCCTTCTCTTCTTACTCGCTTCTTTATCTTTCCCTTCTTCTTCCTTTTTCTGTCTCCCATTCAAACATTCTAGTGCTAACTCACCCCGCCATGGCAACAACCCCGCAAGAGCTCGTCCCCAACACGGAGAACATCGCTGAGGTCTATGCCACAGACGATGCCTCTGTTACTACGGTTACTCAGGAGCATCAGATTCGATTTAACGGCTTGATCTCCAAGTTCAATCAGGTGTACAGCCATCGCCCTGACTTTGTGTCCCGCAGTCCTGGCCGTGTCAACATCATCGGTGAACATATCGACTACAACCTGTACGATGTCCTTCCCACTGCCGTCAGCGTCGACGTCATCATGGCAGTGAAGGTGGTCTCAGCCGATGGAGAGCCATATGTTAAGATTGCCAACGTCCAGCCGGAGAAATTCCCCTCTCGCGAGTTTACCGTCCCCCGCGACACCGATATCGAGATTGACCCCAAGCACCATGAATGGGTCAACTACTTCAAAGCCGGACTCTCGGGCGCCCTGAAGTTCCTGCGCAAAGTAAAGCAAGATGGCTCCTTTGTTCCTGCCAGCGTGGAGGTCCTTGTAGATGGCAACGTTCCCCCAGGCGGTGGTATCTCCAGCAGTGCAGCCTTCGTGTGCTCGAGCGCACTGGCCGTCATGAAAGCGAACAACCACAATGTCTCCAAACAAGATCTACTTGACCTGGCTGTGGTCTCCGAGCGTGCAGTCGGCGTCTACTCCGGCGGGTAAGTACCAGCCTTAACCCTCCTCTCTTTCTTCTACACATCTAACGGGGTCCCCACAGTATGGACCAAGCCGCCTCCATCTTCTCCCGCCGCGGATATCTGCTCTACACCCAGTTCTTCCCCAACTTCTCCGTCCAGCATGTCCCCATTCCCAAGGCCGCCGAAGAAATCACCTTCCTCATGGCCCAGAGCTTCGTCACTTCCAATAAGGCCGAGACAGCCCCCCGGCATTACAACCTGCGCGTCGCAGAGTGCACACTCGCCGCTGTGGTCCTAGCCGCCCAGCACAACATCGCCCTCCCCAAAGACAACAGCTCCCTCGGCTACAGCCTCCGCAACTTCCACGAGGAATTCATGCGCAAGGAGGGCCGCCTCGGCGACCCCCTCGAATACCAGATCGACTCCGTCATCCAGTCCACCATGGAGCTCCTCACCCAGGAACAAGGCTATACCCGTGAGGAAATTGCCAAGCTCCTCGGCATCACTGTCCCCGAGCTCGAAGCCAAGTACCTCTCTTCATTCCCCGTGCAGGCCGACCGCTTCCTCCTTCGCCAGCGGGCTCTGCACTGCTTCACTGAGGCTCGTCGCGTGCTGGACTTCAAGGCGTGCCTCGCCAAGGCAACGACCCTTGACGAGAAGCGCATTGAGTATCTCGGACAGTTGTTGAACGAGTCGCAGGCTTCTTGCCGCACCCAGTACGAGTGCAGTGCGCCGGAAGTTGATGATATTTGTGCCATCGCTCGCCGGGCGGGGACCTGGGGTTCTCGGTTGACTGGTGCTGGATGGGGCGGTTGTACTGTGCATATGTTGCCGCAGTCTAAGGTCGATGCTGTTATTAAGGCTCTGAAGGAAGAGTACTATCTGAAGAAGTTCCCTGATATTAGTGAGGAAAAGTTGGCCCAGGCTATGGTTATCAGCAAGCCTTCTAACGGATCTTTTGTGTATGTGCCTTCTCTGTATTCTCTAACCGATGTCAATGATGTTTGTGATCTCGATGACTGATACTTTTTACAGGGTTACTGGGGAGGCCATTTCTCAGGTTAAGGTCTGAAGAAAACGATGAAAGAAAAAGTGAAACGAAGAAACGGGATGGGAGAAGTTGAACTCTTGATGTAATATTGTATATAGTCTCCAATTTGTTATTGGAATAGCACTGGCGCTAGCGTCAGGCATATGAACATTCAGCAAGTTTGAGCTTCAGGGTCTCAAGATACCGTAAATGATTATGACGCGCTGAGGGTTGCTCTCGTGACTTCTTGCCTACCTGAGGCGCTGGCATGGTGGACTGTGCGATCTCGCTTGCACCTTTTGCCTATATGTCCGAGAGTCTTCCAGCACCAATGATTGTGCCTGCATTCTCGTAACTCGCTCAATCCCCTCCATATGGTAGCTCTGATAACAAGCAAAGACGCTCTCCATGGGTCTTAAGATGATACCAGAGCTCAGGAGTCCAACGGGCCGTCCACCGTTGAATACGGATGCCTGGGTGCAAGAGTGAGGTCTACTTCCCGGCAAATTAAAACTTCCATGCAATATAGGATTCAAGCCTTCTTCGGTGTCGCCTTCTTAGTAAAGAAATCACTCATCTTCTTCATCCCGGTGGTGTTAACTTTCTTCAAGTCTCTGACTCCACGGGACTCTCCCGCCTTCTTCTTTTTCTCATCTTCCTCCTTGCGGCGTTTCTTCTCCGCTCGCGACTCTGCACCTTCATCGTCATCGAGATCTCGCTTCCGACTGAAATCTCCCAAGGATCGTGATGCGAGCGCTTCTGCGCGAAGCTCAGCCACACGCTTTAGCTGGTCGTGTAGGGGCTTAAAGTCGATCGGACTCTCAGCGCTGGAAATCAACTCCTTAATCTTGGCGCATAGAGCCGGAGAAAGGTAGGAATCGTGTATAAAGGACAACGCCGTAGAGATCCTTAATAGCCGAGCGACAGTATCCGGAGCCGATGACTCCGGAGGAGTCATCTCGGTAGCGGGAGTTGCCCCGTCCGAGGGAGTAGAAACGGAAGTCGAGCTCGCGGCGGTCGCAGGAGTTCCATTTTCTTCCTGGGATGCTCTTTCGTCCTCGCCTGAAGCGCCATTGGTCGTGGCGTCCTCCCGTTTGACAGCCATCAGAGGGGTGGCTAACGCCTGACGGACGAAGCGTTCCTCCATGCTCGCAGGAAGACCCTGCGCTACCATGCGCTCTGCCTTGGCAAGCAACTCCTTCAGGAGCTTGGTCTCGCTGAATCGGAACATTTTCTCATCGCCTGCCTCCACCGCGTCGCAGATGGCTTCTACTCGGGCGTGTATCACATGCTTATAGGATTCGTTGTACAGAACATGTCGGAAGTGCTTTGGTAGGTCGTCTTGCGAGTCGATTATGTCGTCTAGGGGTTGGAACAGGCCCTTGCCATGGGATGATTCCGGGGATAATAAGGGCAACATGAAGAAGAGCACATCGATGGGCGTCGCGACTAGCAGTTGTGCCGCTTTAGTGATAGAAGCCGTGGCTGGTTCTGGGCCATTTTCGCCAGGTGATGTGTTCTCGGTCTTGGGGGTAAAAAGAATGCTTCGTGGGGCCTGCGATGAAGGCGCAACAACGGTGAATTCGTATATTCCCAGCTTTGGGCAGAACAAATAACGATTGAGTTCTCCGGTCCGTGGGTTGGGCAATTGGATGAATCTCGCTTCGTCGCTAGCTGCAGAAGGAAGGATGAAGGTCTTGTTGGGTTTCTCTGATGGGGGTAGGGATTGGGAGGGTTCTTCCAGGTCTTGCTTCTTTTTCGATGGAGGGGCTGATCGGGTTCGCATGTTGATTGAGTCGCAAAGATTCCTCTTTGGGTTAATTGGCAATTGTGGAAATGATCCCAAGAGACGGGATGTTCAAGTTGGTTGCGATGAAAACAGACCCATTAAACGCGTGCCTGGAACTGGAATTACTTCCGACGCGACAAACGCGCTGCCTTTCCCCGCAGCCAATCACGGCTGCAGCTACACCGACCAGTAGAAAGCGACATCCTGTTCCATGCGACAGACACTTCACCGTGCGTTGTGTGTGTCAGTGTCTGCGGTGCCTTGCTGCTCGAGACAAACTTTGCAAGGGCTTCCCTCCTGTTACCCCTGCGATCAAACCAGTCGTTATTTGTTGTGAAGCCGTCGACCTCCACGCGACTCAATATCAGTCTTCCGATTGCTATTTCCCCGCACCGTCTTGCAATTGAATATGGCCAGAATATACCGGAGTGTGCAACCCGAGAACTGATAGTGGTATCTTTAGCGCTTCAAGAGCGGTAAGTGTGGTGTTGCACCGCCTCATACTTTTTATTGGAAGATACAAAAAGGATAGAGTACAATGAGCAGTAGTAAGTACCAAAAATCCCTTCCACATCCCTTCATCGGACTATAACTGACTTAACACTCATGGCAGTGGTCGAGATCTCGTGGCCCCCAAAATCTCCCCGGGAAGCGCTGCTGAGCTCCCCGAACGGTCGAAAACGGTATGAAGAGATGCAACGCCGTCGAGAGAATTTCGGATCGCCTCTAAAGCGTTCGACAACTACCCCGGACCTTCACACAAAATCGAGACAGCTCCTAAGTGACGGCGTGGAGGGATCAGATGAAGAAGAGGACGAAGAAACGCTGAAGTTGAAATTGGCGGCCATTGAAGCTCGTTTAAAACTGAAGCAATTACAAAAGAGCCGCGGAAAGACAAACACGCCGGGACTCGACACACACGACAGAGACGATGCACTTTCCAGGCCAGGTTCGGCGGTTAGCGGCTCGTCGCGGACTCAGGATAGTATCTGGAGAACTAATCGCGCTCAAGACCTGACTAGCAGGCTCGATCCCAATGAAGTGCAGGTTCCATTGTCGCCGACAAGGCGTCCAGCAGCTCCAGCGTCACCCGCCTCCCCACGCCGGTACATACTTGGAATCGACAAAGGTCTCAAGGGCAGTGATGTTTCTCTCAGGCGACCACCGAGCTCAAGGACAGGCCGACCGACAAGCGGAGGTGGTGTTCGAGAAGGTGCGGCATTGCAGTCACATAACGCCTTGACGCAGGCGCTTGCTGGAGATGGAGGGCAACGTCCGAAGAGCTTCAGTGAGCGAATGGCCGAAAGCCGTTCTGCCGACAAACTCCGGAGGGAACGGGCAGAGAGACTACTGGTGAACCGAAGCTCAGCCTTCCAATTTGATAAGACAGAGATGGAGGGTTTTAAGGCAGCAGCCGAGGCAAGGAAAGCGTCTCCTGCGAGGTCACCAACGAGAACCCGACAGACGGAAAGCTTCAGTCGAGAGGATATTCTACGATCATGCAATAATCTTAAACCTACGCCGCTGAAGAGAAGTCAGACCACCCCCAGTGTAAGGAGGAACGTTGATCATGATGAGCACAAATCGTATCTGCATAGGCGCAACCAAAAGTCTGTATCGGAAGCACAGGCAGCTACGTCTAGAAGCTTTGAACACGCCGGTTCCGACGAAATCACTGAAGGAAAAGAAAGTACTATGGACAAGGCTCCGGACGCCACGAAGTTCGAAGCCTTCTCTTCGCTGCATCTTTCTAATCGCATTTTACCTCATTCTTTTCTAGCCCGTACTCTTGCTGATAAAAAGGTGCTCCGAATTCCTGATCTTCTAAGGGCCGTTAAGGGGCCTGGCTTTGAGCTCCCTGAAGATATTGACGGGGACTATGTTGTGTTTGGAATAGTGGCATCAAAATCAGAGCCCAGGCAAAAACAAGATTCAAAAAATTTCACTTCGAAAGAGGTTGATCCTTTCGATGAAGGGCGCAACAACACTAGCAGATACTTGGCCATCACGCTCACAGACTTGAAGTGGACCATTGACCTTTTTCTGTTTGACACTGCCTACCCGCGATATTACCGGCTGTCAGAGGGCAGCCTTATCGCAATCCTAAATCCAACGATCATGCCCCCACCGAAGCACAAGTTAGACACCAACAAATTCAGTCTCGCGGTCTCATCTTCTGATGACACAATCCTTGAGGTAGGCTATGCGCAAGACATTGGCTTCTGCAAGGCCGTTAGGAAGGACGGGAAGACCTGTCAGTCATGGGTTGACGCCCGCAAGACAGAGTTCTGTGACTTCCACATTGATATCCAGATTCGCCGTACTCAGGCTCAGAGAATGGGGGTGAACGGCGGGCCAGGCATGTTCGGCCCGGGAGGGCGCTCCGGGCCTCGAACTGGCTTCTTCGGCGGAGCAAAGAAAGGAGGCCAAGGAGGTTCCCGGAATGGACTGAAACCAAATGGTGCTCAGTACGACTTCGAATCCCAGTCTCTATACTATGTTGCGCCAGCGCCCAAGCCTCGATTTGGCAACGGATTCCCTTCCCATCCTATTCGGCCCGGTCAATCTACCGCTAAACTTATGGATGCGGATGACGAAGACCCGTTCATCGCTGCAGGCAGAATGGGACGCGGGATGGAAAACAAGGAAGAACGATTCCGCAGACGTCTTGTGGAACAACAACGCGAGAAAGAGATCACGCAGAAACTCATCTCATCTCGGAGTGGTGGCGTCGGCGCTGAGTACCTTCGAGCTCGAAACTCAGAAAACGTCCCGTCCCCTCGTCCGGAGACTATCATACCAGCGAGGTTTACTTCCAACGCAGACACGCCCCCAACGAGTAGCTCTGGGCTTGTAAATTTCCGTAAAGCTGACGCGGTGAAGTTGGGCCCGCTGAAGCGCGCTCACGATGGTGCGCACGGTAGTGGTGTGAAAAAGACACGCTTCATCACCTCCAAGGGTATCAAGGAAGCGGGAAGAGATAGTCTTGGAAAGTCTGAAACCGTCGTGACGAAGGCCGGCTACGACGATGACGATGACGACGAGCTGGATATCATCTAAAGCCCGTGTCTGGGTTTGCAGAGCTGTCCACTCAATCACTTACTCACTCCGTTACTATTTCACTCATTCTTTGAACTTTGCAAGACTCGGTATGGATTTGGGATGATGACCACGAAGACGAACGTAGATCCAAAAGAACAGTTATCACCATGTTTTTTTTTCACGAACGCTAATGTCCTCGATAGAGGTTCTTGGGGTTGTTGGAGTTCACTCGCTTTCTTTGTCTCTTTACTCTCTCTTTTCATTCTTGTCAACCTTCTATGTATTATTCTGCCAGGCGCGTTTTGTATGTACCCTGGTGGTTCCTCTGACTGCCTACTTTATGTCTCTTACTTCTAGCAGGCTATGGAGTATTCTTGACCTCTCACTGAACCTACCGCTGACTCTATCTAGCCTCGCGTAGTATCTAGACATCATACAGGTACAGCACAGAAAATGGCAAGCATCATAAATTCCTGTAATACCGAGCTTTATCTGTTGAGAAATGGTAGGTCGAGGCCTAAGTTCGTGGGTGGTATTGATAGTGGGACTATATATACTCTGCCAGGGTTCCCCGTTTTGCCGGAAGAGCATTTTCCACCTATTTCGTTGAACTGATATTGGTATTTAATTATTTGATAGATCTTTGTCATTATGACTTCCCACTCAAATACTTAAACAAGAGTCGAAGAGACTGTATTGGTATGGTGACCGGTGGTTTGAATGCCGTTGGTTGGTTAAAGAGGATGAAGTCGACATGATATTTGTTGTTCATTGGATATCTAAACTAAAGCTATCGAAGTGCAAAAGCTCAAAACCAGGACCGGCCCCGACAAAATGGGGAGCAGAATCAAATAAGAAAGTCAAAAACTCCATCCAGTAACGTGCTTACCAGCCAAATACCTATCCTATCCATTTACCCATTCCCATATCCCATTCCGACTGCCGTCCAACAAAAACTTTATTGTATGAACAGATGCAAACTGAGCGTAGCCGGATTATTGAAAAAAAAAAAAAATCCTAATTCAGAAATGTTGACATTCAAGACAAGCCAACACGTCTGGATTACCAGCATTGGTATCAAGAGAAGAGAAAAATTTCGCCAATTGAGTCTCAAGAGCCGCTTTACAACCTAGGTCAACAACATCTGAGACAATGAGTCGTGTCACGATGATGTGGCGGTAGTTCTACTACCCCTTGTCCTCTTGGTAGCTGGACCACCAGGGCTGCCAACGGTTTCAGCGGCATCTCTCTTCTTGGCCTTGGGCCCTGCGAGTGCGGGTGTCTGCTTTTTTCTCAGCCAACCATCAAAAGGACTGACACGCTTTCTCTTTGTCTCCGCGACAGTAGGCGTTCGGCTTTGCTCCGGATCATCTCGCTTGGTTCGAGGACGCAATGAGCGTATCGTAGCACCTGGTGAGGGAGGAGTGTCGACTGTAGCATTTGGCGGAGTGACTGGCCGCTGTTGCATCTCAACGTCGACCGGGCGATCAACGGCCTCTGCTACGTCAGGGACGAGTGTGTGATCCTCGATGTCGGTAGCTGCTTCTTCATCGACATCACTGACATGGCTCGATGCAGGCGCGCGGTCATTTGCCGTCGGGAATAGCACACGAGGTTTGATCGATGAGCGAGTCAGTGGCCGAACATTGGTCGTAATGTCTTCATCCAGAAGATCTGGACGAGCAGCAAGCAAGCCCAAGTCATCGTCATTATCATCCCCATCACTGTCAACTGGATCGACAAACTTGCGGAAAACTTTCTTGCCTCGGCTGCGTGAATTGTTAGAGGTTTGAGTACGATCGACAAGAATTCGAGAATTTACTTACAAAACATAGGTCATGCCATCGTCCCGTTTCACCGATTCGTCGACTTCCTTGTCGCGCTTAATTTGCTCGGTCCTGCGCCGGGAAACACGGGTAGATGTAGCAGGCTTCTTGCAGAATGGGTTGTCTTCACTTTCATCAGGCTCTGGAATTCGGTCGCGAGAGTCGGTGTAAATCTGAATGTTGGATCCACCTTGAGCATTATCCTCAAAACTATCTAGAGAGAAGCCGGTGTATTTCTTGCTCTTCTTGCCACGTCCAGAGGGCTGAGGGAAAAGAGCCCGCGCGGTGGCTCCAACATCTCCAACGGCCTTCTTTTTGGGCGTTTTGGCGGGCGTTGGTAGCATCCCGTGTGACATAGTGGCTCGGAATGATTGCAGGGGACGACTAGAGTGGGAGGGTTCTGAAGCGCTGAATGGGTCTGAGTCCCCTAGTCCAGAGGGGCCATCCAGTGAATGTGTTGCAAGGAAACTGCCGCTCCTATCCGAACTCTTCTTCCGGGGGGAACTGAAGACAGACGATGGGGGCGACAATGCTTCACGTTCCCTGTGTTGGTTCTTTGTACTCCTGGAGATCTGCGATGGTGCAAAGCTGGGTGGAGGAGTTGTGTTCCTCTCCCTTGACGCCCGTTGACTAGCTAGTCTAGCAGAATGTCGAGTAGAGTACGGTTCGTATTGGTCGTAACCAGGTCCATGTCGTGGAGTAGGAGGAATCCGTAGAGTTGACGGCGGCGATGGTGTTGTCGCCATTGTGAACGATGTTTAATATCCCTCGACAGGACTCAGGATATGCTCAATGTACGCTCGGTATGTGTCAAACAGGCGGAAACCAGCAATAATCGAAAATTATGTTCGTCGCCAAAGGTGATTATAAGACAGGTGCTTAATACGTGAATGCTGTGAGCGGTCGAATCGGGTGGTCGCGAATCCAAGGGGATCCAAGGGAGGGAAGACGCGCGCGAACACACCAAAAGCCGACCGGAGGGCAGAACCCTGATGCTATCTCAACCAGCTAAGCAATTCGTCTATGAAGTTGAGCAGGTAATTTCCCGCAGGTAATTGTCGAAAGAGAAAGGAGAGAATTAATTAAATCCTTATCGAGCGATAAAAGGGAATGATAGCGATGGCGATGGAGAAATGAGAGGGTTGGAAGAAGTTTGGTGTGTTGGTGGTGATGGAAGCAACCGACGAGGAATGCTTGACATCGACCAGCCACACAATTAATCCGTGTGGCTGAGCCAATCATATCGCCGGGGCTCCCCACCGCCCCTCCTCAGACACTCACCTTCCGCCTTAAGGTCTTTTAGGTAGGTACACACTCACTTAGGCAACGGCTAATCGGAGTGACTATCTACACGTGCAGAACTAAAATAGTCCGTCCCTCCATTCTGCACACCCCTCCAAAACTCCGCTAGATATCCACAGATATTAAACCCGCAAACCTCAACACCGTGGAATTTCGAAGTACCACGGAGGAGATGGAAAGACGAGAATTATCCGATGATGAAACAGAGAATCTCTGGGATTCTCCTTCCAAACGGGGCACCAGGAAATTGAACCAAATACCCATCAAAGAAGAAAACATCACCCCCTCGCCGAGGTCCGCCCACCCTCACGATGGGGAGACAATGTTCGATCGTCAAGAGGCACGAGAGGCAGCCTTGCGAAACGAGCTACAGAGTGTCCGGAACATTAACCAGGTGATTGATGGCCTGTTGAGTAGCCTTGATCGCGCCAAAGGAAACATGGATGTATGTCATAACTTCTTTTTCCCACGTCATTGGAGGTATAGCCCATTAACAACGTGACCTTCACTAGACTGTTTCGCGAACCGTTGATTCTGCGTCAACGCTGCTGAATACGTGGACGCGAATTCTGTCTCAGACAGAGCACAACCAGCGATTAATCCTCAACCCGAACTGGCAAGGTGCGGTTCAAGATGTCGCCGACCTCGAGAACGAAGAGCGCCTCAAGCAACAAGCGGCCGAAAGACGCGAACGAGAGCTACAGGAACAGAGGGAAGCAGCGGCTCGTAAAGCCGAGGAAGACGAAAGGAGAAGGGCACAGTCCTCCACTCGAGGCACACGTGGAAGAGTCCGCAGCAGCGGTCTGGGAAGGACCCCAAGTGTCTCCTACTCGAGAACCAACCCAAGCGCGACCAGGACTACCACAAGCTCGACAAGGGGATCTACAAACACAACGACACGGAGACCAGTCAGTGGAATTGCCAGAGGTCCTAGTGTTACGCGTAGCCGGGGTAGAACTTGAATGACATTGGATAAATGAAGACCGGACGCCTTCATGTACATTATGAGATAACAATGAGGCAAGAACCTATAATATGATACCCAGGAGCATTGAGACGTCTTTTTGATCTTCCTTTTATTCCCTCCCATCTTTGGGCTTTTTACTTGAAAGTCTCTGTAAAATTCGGTAGAGAGGCGCTACTACAACCGTAAACATGGTACTCAGGACGGAGATTCGTCAACAGTGCGATTTCTGCCTCAAGCGCCAAGACGTCACCGCCATCACGAGCGGCCGATAAAGCTTCACCTGATAAGACTCTCACGCCATTGTTATGCTGTCCACTTCTACCACGATCGCTGTTGTTGTAGCGCAATGAATTTCGCTCCTTATCAAGATGAGTCGCCTGAGGTTGAACGGGCAATGTCACCTGCCCTCCCAGATGCCAGTCGTGTGAAATCACCCATCCTCGGATCTCCTCGCGGCTCTCCTCCGGTCCCAGGTCTCGCATCCAACGCGCTGCCGTCACCAAGTCATTTTGCCAGTGGAAGTCGTGTCGAATCAAATGGGTTTGGAAACACGGGCTTCGGTAGAGACGTGGAAGGTGGGAGATGGAACATGGGAGCTTTTGATACGAGTCTTCCCATCCGTCTGGATTTTGAAGCTATGCTGGCATATCTGCTTCTGCCTCCAGCGGGTGGTGTTTTCCTTCTGCTAGTCGAACACAAAAGCGATTATGTACGGTAAGTAATTGTCAGAAGATACCGT
This sequence comes from Aspergillus hancockii, assembly GCA_001696595.2. NCBI lineage: Eukaryota > Fungi > Ascomycota > Eurotiomycetes > Eurotiales > Aspergillaceae > Aspergillus > Aspergillus hancockii. Next base: position 24,684 of record MBFL02000099.1, read on the forward strand.
TACTTCACTCTCACTTAGGTCATCCATGCTGACGTTGCACAGCTTTCACGCCTGGCAGTCAAGCATGCTCTTTACTGCCATGTTTGTAAGTCCAGCCACATACTCCGACGTTCGCTCCATTGCGCTAACACTTCTCTAGATAATCCATCTCGTATTTGCGTGGTCGAGCTTTTTTTCTTGGTCTCTACTCCTATGCGATTTGGCTATGATTGGCTACTTGAGCATGCGTGCCTATCGCGACGGTAAGTCCCTTAAGACATGTGCCGGAATCTGTCTAACCAAATCCTAGTCGACACGCTTGATCATTACGAAGTCCCCATTTTTGGCCGTCTGGCAAACTCATTTGTCGACGACGAATAAAGTGATTTCCAGTTTGGTGATGCGTTCCTCTCGGATACCCACCTTGTCCTGATGCTCCTTGAGAGGGTTAACATAGCCTTCTATCTGGCTACCCAAGGAAAAACTATCCCAGGAAAAACCCCTGGAAAAGAAACTCTATTGTACAGCGGCAGCAACTCAATCGGCAACTCCCTACCTCTTTCCAGAAACTGTCTTTCTTTTAGCTGGTTGGTGCGTCTATCAACCTATCGCAACCCTCTGAGCAAGCTCTTTTGAAACCTCTCTACTGATGTATATACACACACGCACACATATACCTTTGTACTTTAAACCCACCTAATCCATGCCTTACAGTGAAGGCTCTTTAGTGATGTCTGTTTATTGCGCTCGACATGTCCATGCACTTTACTGGAAATTCACGGTGTCAATATGTTCAATTTCCCGCTTCTTCCCTGCATTGGAATTCACAATTGTTCTCAGCTATACAAGGAGCTCTATATAATGTCTATCATTGCTCAACTACACGCTTTCTTTGAAGCCAGATTCAGAACATTCTTACGAGTCACACTAGCTACCGACTATCGAGCCACTAGCCTGTGCAACTCTCTTCTCCGCACAACAAATCGCGGTACTGAATCACTGTCTTCGAGCCTAGATCGCACTCGAAAACCATCATCGGTGTTTTCTCTACCTCAATTCATAATAACCATGTGTGTAGTCGAACGCGTTACAAACTCCTGCAACCACGTTAATCATCACCGGCAGATGGCGTGCAAAAAAAAGCATACAAACCAGTTGCTTAACACGCCGGAGCAGGCCAAATGTGATGCCTGGACTGAACCCCATTGCGCTGCTCCTACAATTCGTGCAATAGGAGACCCCAAGGGATATCGGTGCATGGTATGCGATAAGCCGAATTAGCTAAGACCATGAACCCAGGTGGTTTCCTCGCTCATTCTACAAGGTTGCTGCTTAACGTCTCGGTTCTGGGAATCTTGGTCTTTGGTTCGTTTGAATATTGGTATTAATCTAATTATTTGTCTACCATCTCTTTGCTGTCTGGATGCCTTTCGGTCATGGACATGATATGATGTGTTTTGTGTCAAGAGGCCGCCCTGGCTGGTACTAAGAATACCTCGTTGCATAGGAATTTGATTCAATTTGTTGAGTGAGAGTACTAACACTGACACTTTCAGTGCATTACTATAATAACTAAAACTCCTGATATTCGGTCAAACAACAATTACTCAAATTATGGGAAATCATAGAATGGGATCAGAGAAAACAGAACAGAGACCATAAAATCATCCTGAAACATGTACCTCTGCCGTAGCCGCAATCCAGGAATACAATCCAACCAAGATCAAACGCTGGCTCAAAAGAACTGGAATATGTAAAGAAGGAAAAAAAGAAGGAAAAAAAGAAAGAAAGTAGGGGAAGAGTAACGGCAACAGGGAATATTGGGGCATTTGAAAGCAGTAATCAAGGGTGACATCAATAGTAGGCAATCTTGGGCAAAAGAAGGAAAACATGTGCACCAAGAAGATAGTGAAACCCATGGAAGTCGTGTATGTCCGTATCTACATCATGAACGCATAACAAATATCGTTCGCCTTGGCACAGGGTGCTGTTCATGAAATGGGCATTATTTAAATTATTTGCAGGTAATTGCTGGGCACCAAACCGGGCCGTCCGCGGACAGTGGTGACTTCAGCTTCCCACCAGCCGTCGTCCTGGAGTCGAATTACCGAGAGCACGTCACCTTTGGTGAAGCCTAACTCCTCGGGTATTGCAGCGGTGTAGCTGTACATGGCCCGTGCTGTAAGTCACGAAATTAGTGAAAGTCTGCATTGCAATGTGAAAGATTTCTATTGCTTACCAAAGTGGAGAATCGGGCGACCATCCCGGCTGAATTGTCTTCCAGGATCAGCAACAGCGACAGTCCTGCTCCTAGATCTGCTTCTGTTACTTCCCGGATCATAGTAAGACGTTGGTCTTCCGGGTTCCCTGCGAGGTCCATATCCGTCATGGCCACCGCCGTACAGATCAACTTGATTTGAGAGCTGTAGCTCCATCCCTCCAGAACTCGAGGGACGAGTCTGTTGTCTGAACTGTGGCTGGGGTGAAACAGCGCGACTCATCGGATTGGGCGAAGCTCGTCTTGAGTACTCATGAGGGGAGTATGCCGCATCACTCGGCCGCTGGGGCGGTGTAGAGACGGTGGGCGACTGACTGAAACGACTCCGCGTACTGTTGGACTGATAGGTGCTCGGGCTGGGGCTTGCTCCTCTGCTATATTGGCTCATGCGCGTGTCCACGCGAGGGCTAACCTGGGGGCTTGCGCTTCTCCTTGGGGTAGGAGATCTAGCCCGTGGTGCATCTTGAGGTTGCGCACTGCTTCTCGAGGTGTTACCACTGCCTCGCAGCATATTGTGTGTCTGTCCAGTGTATTTTTGTGTCGTCTTTTGCATTTGTGCGGATGTGAAGGCTGGCTGTGGGGCATCAAGACGTTTCACAGAGGTGTCATTGTATGCCGGGGGCGGAGTTGCCACAGATGCGCTGCTGTAATTTGATCCAGGGGCTGAAGGAATTGGGGTAGCAATACCATGATATCTGTCAGCGGAGACTCGGGTGGTGGACTGCTTGCCAGCACCTTTGAGGTCGGCCAGGGCGCGGGCAATTGGATCAAGCTCTGCTTCTGCACCTTTCGCTGTCTGGGGTGCCTTCTTCATGGTGTCCTTTTCAGGTGAAGCCACATCAAATACATTGTTACCAACATTAAGCTGGAAATTTGCCCTAGGATCCACAGGTTCAGGACTGCCGGATACCCGATCATTTGCAGGAGCAGAAACCGGTGGCTGAGGCTGAGGGGCTTTAATCGGGCTCGTATGCTTAGGGGAATCCCAGGTGGCACGAGATGGTAGCTGAGACGGGCCGGAATTCCGGTCCTTGTCATGTCGGCTCTTGCGTCGGAAGGGACTATTGCTGAAAAAAGCGCTCCTCTTCTTCTGGATCTGCTTGTCTGCCCCCATACCATGGAGTGGCACGCCATTTGTAGGCTTTGTCGGTGATTGTTTGGCACTGGGAGGCTCCTGACTAGATACCGAAGTCGGGTTTGAGATCTCACTCTGCGAATCACGGCTCGATGGTCGGTAGGCGCTATTGGTCCCTGAGCTTCGCTCAGAAGGTGGCCCAGTCCTGCAAAACATTGTCATACCATCAGTTGGATACGCATTGTGAGGCACCACGCCAATCTCGCCATGCTGGTTGGGGTCGTAATTCGGTGGAAGTTGGCCACCTCGGCGAAGATCCAAGGGAGCCGGCTGTTGTGTTGCCTTCTGTGGGGTGACGGTAGTTTCCCTGCTTGTAGGGGTAGGAGGATCATTTTGGGCCATTTTACTTGCCAAGCTAGACTGTGGATTGTGATGCGATTCATATGTCGACGGCTGTGGCGAAGAACTGCGAAACGCCGGATTTATTGTGCGTTGAAACTGGGCTACAGAAAAGCCATCTTCCTCAGAGGCCTCCGAGCTTGTATCATTAATGTCTCCGCGGCAGAAATTAATAAATCTAGGAGGATCTGGGATATCTTGGCCTGTCCCCTTTTCTTTAATAAAAAAGACGATATCTTTTTCGACTTCACAGTTCTCCAAAGAGAGGCGAATCTTTTCACACGACTAATATAGACTTAGCAATGAGCTCTAATTAGTAAAAGATTAACACATACCGCATCATCGCTGACGCAGACGGTAGACGCGATATTTGCATAGGTCCACATGCTGCTCTTCGTGAAGTCCAGTCTTTCCTCTTCGAGATCTTGGAATTTCTGAACTTTTGTTAGTCTTTCTAGTCATCTCCTGGGGCTGTATTTCACTTCCAACATACATCGCAAGCTGATTTCCATTCTTTATTCCAGCGTCCAGTGGTTTCTTCGAGTATCTTAATGGCGGCCTCGTATTCATTGCTGCTGGAAGCCAGCTGTATTTGGGTTTTCTCGAGCTTCGCTTTGTTTTTCCTTTCCTCCTGCCCCATTACCATATGTCCCTGGGCAAGATAGCCCTTGATTCTGAGGCAGTCTTGCTCATAACGATCCCGGGTCTATCACCATATTAGTATTTTTTTTTTCTTCTCTTGATGTTGCTAGCTGGAAACAGACAACTTACCTTATTCACTGTCTGAGTCTGTTGGACCTTAGTTTTCAACAGGCGCTCGATCCCGGTTTGTATAATCTTTCTTCTTTCCTTCGAACCACCTGCAAATGCAATCAATGGCTCCTCCAGTTCCCTTTTCATTTGCCCGGCTATAGCTCCATGCGCCTTAGCGATGGCTTCTGTTTCGGCACGAACAATGTCAAACGATGCGCGAAGTGAACCTAACTCAGTTGACCCCAGGGGTTTTCGACACAGGGCTAGGAGCTTGCGTGCATATTCCTCTTCGATGGCAGCGCGAACTATTTGCTTGTCAGGATATCTTCGCACTTGTCTTGACCAATTGGAGACTCAAGAACGTACTGTTGTAGAATGTCTTCAATTCATCGCAAGACACTTTGGCAGTGTGCATCCGGTCTAGCATAGGGCCGACACCTGCGTCATCCTTGCCCCAAAAATTGTTGGCAACTGTCAGGTTGATATCGTTAGTAGTGCCCGATATTACAGTAGGGTCTGTTCTATAAACCATACAGGACATGGACACCGTTGGCCCATCTGCGACCGTTCCTGGCATTTTGCAGACTATGATCGGTTAATCCTTCCGAGCTTCGGCCAGCCTTTGCTCATCTGATTACTGTATCTTGATAGGAGATAACGAGAGCAATAAAATGTAGTACGAGATGCAACAAAGGGAATACTATATGCGAGACACGATTGCGGAGAATTAAGGAGACAACGAAATCAATATGGAGATAACCCCCGGAGACAGTAAAGAGGGAAAAAAAAAAAAGCCAGGTACTGCGGAAACCACGGGCAGAACAGCGTTATGGAGCTGGACCTGGTGGAGTTGCTTTGAAGGTTGAATCTGGAATGACTGACGGGCGATGTTTACAGCTCCACGTTTCTCGGGGCAACCACCGGCATATCACGGGGGCACGTCATGTAGGTAACCCGCCCACGACAAGCCACCCAATTCTAAATCAAATTTTAAGTATTTGCTGGTAATGTTAAATCCGTGCTCGAGCGCCAATCAAGGGGCATGTTTCTCTGTGTTGGACACGGTAATGATTCCTTTCTCCGGGACTACAAGGGCGTTGCGTATCTTGAAAGGGACCAATCACCCACGATCATTGCCATAATATCCCTTGTGGATGTACTTAGTATGACTCGGGTACGTGTCCTTCCGTACTTCAGGTAACACTTTTTGATGCCCATTTTGCCAATTGGGTACTGTAGTTTGGTCAATGATTTGCGTTAAGGTAGCAGCGGCAATACTACGTCGGTAAATTCAATGTGAAGAGATTGTATTTGGGGAAGGGAAGGGGTTCCTTTCAAGTGTCAATCAACGACTCCTTGGCATTTCTGCACGGTTAAGTGGCAATATGTCTCGGGAACCTTACTTGAGTTGTCTTTCCATGCATACAGATGGATGGTTGTGGAGTATTATTCAATGAGCCGATCACCGGGGACCATCGTATGGTGACTAAGCTCTTACATAACCCGCATAGCTGCCTGGTTCTCGTCACGTGAGACTGACTGGGATAACCCAAACTAAAGGAATGCCAGGAGCACTCGAGGAAAGTCTGAGACAAAAAATGCTAGAACAATAGTCTCGAGTAGATACGAGGCATCTTAACTTAATGTTTCGCCTTAATTTTTCTTGTTAACTGACCACTGCTAGATCCTGGCAGGGTTTCCCTTGGATACTCTAAACTGTTTAGTACTTGAATATCAAGCCCTAGCCAGAGACAGCTGGACTACCCAATCTGAGCTAGTGGATGGTTAACCTCAGGCATCTCCACCTGCCCGTCCACTCAACCTCTCTTTCTCTGTCCGTCACTAACTCGGAACTTCCATCCTGTGCCACGAAGCAACATCCATCTTCATTGCCATCTTATTTGGGCTCTGTTACCGCAAGATTTCACCTCCTTGCAATCAGGCCAACTACAGCGTCATATCTAGGTTCAATACTCTTGTCGACGGTCGTCACGAATAAAAATTTGTCGTCACCTTCAGATCAAATGATCGCGTCTCCTAGATGACCTTCCCTCCCCCTCCTCCTTCCTCCCAATCGTCGATTGCTTCTGGCACCGATAAGTCTTCCTCGACCAGGCCTGGAAGGCCACAGCAATCTGCCTGGGGTCCATCTGTGTCCCAGTCCAGCGTTCGCCGTGGACTGACTCCGCTTGCGACTAACAACCTTGCATCATCATCCTTCCCCTCTGCCTCTTCCCGAGGGCCACCTCAGTCCAGTAGCCCTGGTCCCGGCGGTTTGACTTCTTCTCCTTTGACCTCTTCCTTCTCTGCGGTTCTAAGCTCCGCGAGAGGCCATCCAATCGGCCGGAACGTCCCCTCGCCTGCCTCCACGCCATCGCCTTTCACCTCCTTTCAATCTGGCTCGCAACAACATCAGCAATCCGGACAACCTCTCGCTTCTCCTAAATTTAGATCCCACACCCCATCTTCTGGGCCACATCTGGCTTCCGCAGCGGGCTCTATCACGGGCGGTGGAGGCTCCGGGGGAGGCGGAGGTGGGACGGGATCTTCTAGAGGCGCGACCTTCTCACCGTTATCGTCTGGGACAACCGTAAATTCACCTACAGGGTTTCCTTCGGACAAACCCGGCTCGACAGCTGCAGCTCACGCAAGCCAGTCTTCTCTAACTAAAATATCCATCGCTCAAGTGTTTCTTCTCCTCGATTCAATCACGGAGAAAGAAGGTCGCGAGAAGTGGGAAACCAAAGCTGCTCAGATTCACAAAGTAAGTTAGGTTGTCTCCTATCCTAGATCTATTGCGAGAGTTCATGTTGCTAACATATGCCTGCTTTTAGCTTGTTGAGTCCAACGGCATGGAGGTCTTTTCCAAATACTTCCGGCGCCTTCTTACGGGCAACGCGCCTCAGATTTTCCCAGGCGTCAATAAGTCTGTGGAAAATGCTGGGAACTATCCTCTCCTCGTCCAAGAGATGCAAAAGGTCTCTCAAGACATAGAACAAGCCCAGAAAATCGCAGAAACGGTCGATACATCCGAGGGCGATATTTTCCGCGACTTCGACCTTTCTACTTTCCTAGATCACTTCAAACTCGATCCGCTTTTGAAAGTCTCACTTGCGCTAGCTTTCAAGATGGCTAATAAGTCGGATCTGCGTGCTAAAGGTAAGTCGTTGCTTCAAATGCTTTTGGTAATGACTGGTATCTTATAATTTCCTCTTCTAGCTGATGCGATTCTCTCGAACTCGATAACTCCCTTCCTGCAAAGCCTCGCAACTCCATCTGAGGTATCCAAAGATTATAAGAACGCCTGTATCGGTATTGCGATTGAGCGCTTTATCCTGTATCCCCCACGCAATTTCACGGACGATGTGAAGGCTAAGCTGGTGTATGCGGCTAATCTGCGTTATCAAAGGCTCGGCGTGGAGATGCCGTTTGAGATAGCATCCGCCCTGCAAATGTTCAATTTTATCAACCCGAGGTATACTCTGGTCCGTCAACTACACTCAAAGGGATCTAAAGCAACTTCGACCCCGGACGCTGTGACTGAGATAGTCAATTCAGCTGGCTCCGAATGTTGGAACGAGGAGCATCTCGCCAGTGCCCTGTTATTCTTAGTTTTGTCTCAATATTGGCAAGAATTTTCCCTGGAGACATTCCTCGCAGCTGTCAAGTCACATTTCGGCGAAAAGCAAATAAGCTGGCCTCTCGTTTTCCGAACCTTTGATCGCGAGGGATTGAGGCTAGATGCAAAGCAATTTGCCAAGTTATACTGGGCACTTCTGGCAGTTGCCGCTGACGATTCAACACTCGATGTCCAGAAACTTTGGGGTGGGGATTGGGAACACCGTGACACTCAGCTGTCCTTCCTAACGGCCTTCATTGCCTCTCGGACTGACGCGTCGCAAATACCTAACCTTCGCGCTACGTTCCCTTCTGATTTCTTTGCTGATGGCCCGGAGCTTGTTCGTCTACAAGGAGAGCGAGCAGCAAAGTCACCTTTGCGGTCTTTGGATGCCATGAGAGCTATTTTTGATCTAGCATTGTTCTCCCAGGGTACATGGGCGGTGACCGAGAGCCAGCTGCTTATCAAGGCCATCGTCCAATATGACCTTCCCGTGTTCCTATGTTCAGCGTTGACCCTTCCACAGCCTTGGACTACCGTCCAGCAGAGCTTTGTCCTTCGGACACTCGTTGTCTTCATACTTAAGCAAGAGGAGGGGTATCAACTGGCTTTGCATGGAGCGTGGCATCAAGATAAGCAATGGGTAGCGGAACAACTTTTCACCACATTCACTCAAGACCCGACCTCTACTGCTGCCATATATGAGCATGCCGCCGAATATAAGTGGTTGGATTATCTCCTTGGGTACACGAATGGCCTTGCTATGGACCTCGCTTGTTACGCTCACCGCAAAGGGCCTTTTGACTTAGAACAATGGGTGCGCAATGCTGCGCAGAAGGGTCCCATGGATATGGGCAGTCTATTGTCCAAGTTCCTAAGAATCAAAGCGGAGGACGAACTTCATGTGCAGAGGAAAGAACAACCCGCACCGCAGATGGTCAGCCTTTCTGTGAAGACCGTCTATACGCTGTTGTCAGTACTGGAGGAGTATGTTGGGGATCGTGAAAATCTTACACCAGTGCAACGGATCTGCATCCAGACGTACCCAAGACTGATCAACTACGGAGAAGGGTTTGACGATATTATTGATGCCAACGGTGAAAACGGAAATGCTTTACCGGAGGCTGTTGACAAGCAAATGCAGGAGTTGTTCGGCAAGATGTATCACGAAGAATTGTCTTTAAGGGAAATTTTGGAGCTGATGAGACGGTACAAGTCCTCGCGCGAACCCGCTGAACAAGATCTATTTGCGTGCATGGTTCACGGCCTTATTGATGAGTACCATTGCTATCATGAGTATCCATTGGAAGCTCTGACAAAGACAGCTGTCATGTTTGGCGGTATTATCAACTTCCGACTTGTAGACGGCATCACTTTGAAAGTCGGCCTAGGCATGATTTTGGAAGCTGTGCGCGAACATGACATGCATGACCCTATGTATAAGTTCGGAGTGGAAGCTATCGAGCAACTCATCAATCGACTCCCAGAATGGGCTGGCTTTTGCCACCTGCTATTGCAGATTCCCACTTTGCAGGGCTCTCCGATCTTCCAGAAAGCTGAAGTAGTTCTACGTGATCAGGGAAGCCAAGCTAGAGATTCGGAGATTGCGAGATTGGAAAACGTTTCTGCTGACTCCATGACTAATGGTAATGCGGAAGAGAATGCGGCCGCTGATGGATCAAGTCGCAAATTCGTCTCCACACATGTTGACCCTCCTCTTCGACCTGAAGTTTATCAGGATCCCGATGAGGATGTACAAGATAAGATCCTTTTTGTATTGAACAACGTGTCGGAGCAAAACATAGAGGAGAAGCTACGAGATCTCACTGATGTTCTTCGGGATCAACACCATCAATGGTTCGCTTCCTATCTGGTGGAAGAACGGGCCAAATTGCAGCCTAACTTCCAACAACTATATCTCGATCTTCTTGATCGCATCAATGACAAGGTTCTATGGGCGGAAGTTCTGCGAGAAACTTATGGCAGTGTATCCAAGCTGCTTAATTCTGAGGTTACGTTGAATAATTCAACTGACCGTGGGCATCTCAAAAATCTCGGTCTATGGCTTGGATCCTTAACCATCGCCAAGGACAAGCCTATCAAACATAAAAATATTTATTTCAAGGGTCTTCTCTTGGAAGGTTATGATAGCCAACGCTTGACGATCGTGATCCCGTTCACCTGCAAGGTATTGGTTCAGGCTACCAAATCAACAGTTTTTAACCCACCAAATCCTTGGCTCATGGATATCCTGGCTCTGTTGATGGAACTCTACCACTTTGCGGAATTAAAGTTGAATCTCAAGTTCGAAATCGAGGTTCTATGCAAGGACCTCGACCTTGATCACAAGACCATTGAGCCGTCTGTTGTCATCCGAGACCGTTCAGCGCATATCGAAGACGCCTTGTCCACAGCCAACATTCCTGAAGGCCTTGAAGCGTTCGAAGACATGGCACTTACCAGCATCAACCAAGGCATTCGCCACGAAAGGCTATCGCCGGCCGCTATCATGTCGACACTGCCAAGTTTAGATAAGATCCTTGTTTTACCGTCGTCAGCAAGCAGCATGGTCGATCCTAACGTCCTTCGACAAATTGTGCACAGTTCTGTGGAACGTGCTATCGCAGAGATCATAACTCCAGTGGTAGAGCGGTCTGTGACCATTGCCTCTATCTCCACCGTTCAGTTGGTGTCGAAGGATTTCGCGATGGAGCCTGACGAGGAAAAGGTCCGACATGCGGCTGGCATCATGGTGCGGCAACTTGCTGGTAGCCTGGCGCTTGTCACCTGCAAGGAGCCTCTGAAGGTCAGCATGACCAACTATATCCGAATGATTCAGCAAGAATATTCGGACCAGCCCATGCCTGAGGGACTGATCTTGATGTGTGTTAACGATAACCTTGACGCTGCTTGTGGTATTGTGGAAAAGGCAGCAGAGGAGAAGTCCCTCCCCGAGATTGAAAAAGTCATCGAGCCGCAATTGGAAGCCCGCCGGCGTCATCGTGCCGCCCGGCCTAATGAGCCATTCATTGATCCATCTATGAATCGCTGGGGTCTTTTCATCCCCGAGCCTTATCGGCAGGCGCCCGGTGGTCTCAATAAGGAGCAGCTGGCCATCTACGACGAGTTTGCCCGCCAATCGCGTGGACCTGGAACCACTCACATCCCAAATGTCTCCACTGACTCTGGTCGAATTCAAGATGTTCTCCAGGATCCTTATACGGCTATTCCAAACCTCTCCACACCTGCCGAGCAACCTGCTGTCCCTCATAGAACACCACAGGCACAGCAAGATGCTAGGTTGCAGCCATCAGGGCTTGTCGGTGCGCAATCTCAGCTAAATGGTTTCCTTGAAGCCCAAAGTCCTCGAGAAAAGGTTGACGGTATCGTTTCCGACCTTCAGCAGGCTGCACGAGACGCTCCTGAGGAGCGTATCAGAGATCTTGGAAGAGACAGTGACGTCCTGCAAGAGTATAATCAGACGCTGCGGGCTATCCTCGCATCTCCCAACGGCGAAGAGCTGGCGCGATTGACGTCACTCAAGATCTGTACAAGTTTATTCGCCCAAACTCAAGGCACACTGGAGATCGAAGTGCTCGTCCATCTCCTTGCTAAGCTGTGCGATATGTCTTCTCTGGTCGCACGATATACCTGGGCGGTCCTATCGGAAGTTGATGATGAGCATATGTTTAATGTTCCTGTCACTGTTGCTCTTATCGATGCTGGACTTCTAGATATTCGTCGTGTGGATATGATTTTAACCAGGCTCATCCTTCAGAAGAATACAGGTGCCCTAGATGTCCTTGCCAGTTTGATGGACCGGGTCCTCTTCAGCGAAGAACCTTCGGCCTTGAGATCTGACTTTTCAGGTAGTCTCGAAGCCATGAGCCAATGGCTCGCCGAAGACTCTAGCCTTTCGACCGCCAACGATATTATCCACAAGTTGCGCGAGTCTGGGATACCTGAGGTTGTGAACCCCCTACTCAGCGACAAAGCAAGATCCAAACGTGATCAAATGGAGTACATCTTCAGTGAGTGGATTGGAATTTACAAAGCGCCCGGGGCTATTGATCGCACATATTATTCCTTCCTGAAGGATATCGATCAGAGACAAGTTATGGACAACCAGGAAGATTCTGCCTTATTTTTCCGTCTGAGCATTGATATTTCCGTTGCAATGTTTGAGCATGAATCGCAGAACCCTAATGGCAGTCTTGATGATGCCTACCTCTACATCGATGCACTCGCCAAGCTAGTCGTGCTGCTTGTCAAATTCCAGGGCGAGACATCAGGAGCTCCGACGACCAGCAAATCTGTGTATTTCAACTCGATCCTATCATTGCTTGTGCTCGTGCTCAACCATCATCATGTCATGAGAGGGGAGGCTTTCAACCAGCGTGTCTTCTTCAGACTCTTCTCAAGTATTCTATGCGAATACTCCATGAACGACCTTCAGCATAGTGATCAACACCAAGAGATGATGTTCACCTTGGCTAACAAATTCTTGTCTCTCCAACCCAAATACTGCCCCACATTCGTTTATGGGTGGCTGTCGTTGGTCTCGCACAGGTTTTTCATGTCTGGCATGCTGAACATGCCAGAACGAATGGGCTGGGGACCCTACTGCGAGATCATGCAGGCTCTTCTTGCCTATATTGGTGAACAGCTCAAGCCTGCAAATATCTCTTATGTTGCCAAGGACCTGTACAAGGGCGTGCTTCGCATCTTGTTGATCCTACACCATGACTTCCCTGAGTTTGTAGCGGAAAATCATTTTCAATTCTGCAACGTTATCCCCGCGCACTGCGCTCAGCTTCGGAATCTTGTACTGAGCGCTTACCCGTCGTCTTTCCACAAACTACCAGACCCATTTAGAGAGGGTCTCAAGGTCGAACGGCTGGAAGAAATGCGGGAAGCCCCCAAAATTGCCGGTGACACTGCAGCTCCTCTACAGCTTGCCAACATCAAGAGTGTTGTCGATATTTCACTTCAGAGCGGAAATGCATCGGAAGCGGCCCTACAGCAGATTTACGAAACCGTATACAACCCGACTACTAAGGAGACCGGGCTCTTCTACACCCCAATCAACGTTAACGTGGTGCTTCTGAACGCATTGGTGCTCTACATTGGTCAGAGTGCTGTCTCTGCCAATGCATCTAAGGGCAACACTCGGGCCGCGTTCGACAACTCCCCCCATTCGGCGCTCCTGGAGAGACTAGCGAAAGCCTTGCAGCCTGAAGCGCGCTATTACCTTTTGAGCGCAATGGCAAACCAGCTTCGGTATCCCAACAGTCACACATACTTCTTCAGCTTCGCAATCCTCCGTCTGTTCGGTGCCGACTACTCGGAGCAGGATGAGTCTGATATTCGCCAGCAAATCATCAGGGTGCTCCTGGAGCGGCTCATTGTCCATCGCCCTCATCCCTGGGGGCTAATCATCACCCTACAGGAGCTGCTCCAGAACCGGAGTTACACCTTCTTCCGTCTTCCTTTTATCCAGGCCGCGCCTGAGGTGAGTTCCTTCATTTAGCGTATCCTTTTTGAGCACACAACTAATCGAAGCACATCAGATCGGTCGTCTCTTCGATGCACTCCTGCAGCATATTCAGCAACAAAGCCCTAGAGCCTTGTCCTAGGCCGTCACGAAAACCATCCACTTCCTTATATCCACTATTAATACGAAGAACTTGACCCTGCCACGATGTCTTACATTTCTCTGAAATGAATGTTTTCATGGTACTTGCCGATGCCGCTCATGACATGTAGCATCCACATTACGGAGCTCTATTGGGGAGTATGATTTGAATGGTTCTATTTTTTTTTTATATCTTTTTTAGTGGCCTGTTTGTCTTGCTTTGCTTGTTATCATTTCTCGGTTGGGTTTCTGGGAGGGATATGCATACACTAGGACCTGTCAGCATGGTTTCGAGCTACGTGGAACCTTTTATCTTCGCTTTATCATATTTTCTCCTACTTTTTTTTCACTTCTCCATTGCCTTCTGCCGTGTACTACTGTTGGACATTTGTGTCACTTCTGTTATGGTGACCTGTAACGATAAGTATAAAAATATGGGTATAATAGGTTTTGTTTCACTTTGCATTTCAATGGCATTGGGAGTTCAAACTGGCTATCAAATACCTAGTGTTGACTGATGCAAAACGTTACCATGTAGGAGTGAATTTCTCAAGAGTAGTCCATTGCTAACTAAATAAATGTGAGAATGAAGTTGCCTCGGCACAGCTTGGTTGCTGACCCATTATGCAAAAGGTACGCTCTTATTATTTATTTAAATTTTCACTCGAGCTGCTTATAAAACTACTATTTCAAATTTTACCTCACGGTACTTTTCACTATCGCTTATATATCATATTTAGCCTTAGAGGAAGGTTCCCCTATATTCAAACAGATTTTAATCCATTTTACTTTAACAAGTTTTGTTAATAGGCTCTTGTTATTTAGTTGGCACTAAATAACAATCTCGTTTGATTTCTTTTCCTAAAGTTACTAAGATATTTCAATTCACTTCGTTTATTATTCGATTTCTCTTAGAAACTAGAATACTAGATGTTCTTTAATATATAGCTAATTATCCATAATAATTTCTTTATATAGGATTAATTAAACTAATCATAAGAGGAAACATAAAATAATGTTGTACGACTGTTTAATAAAAACACAGCACTCTGCAAAGATTAAATATCAAAGTATTGAGTGTGATGTCTGCCCGAGCCCAGTACAAGTATCGCACTTGTTTCTACCGATTACAAAACGGTTGCATTACTTTTATGCTAACCGGGCTAAATTTAATTTATATGATATGTGAAATATTTAGTACATATTGTAAGGGTAAATATAGAGACCCTGTGACGTCGACGCGAACCCCATCAAAATAATAGCAAACACCAACTACTATTCTTCCTCGTACCACGAAGACTCATATACTCGTGGAATCTCCCGCAATACAACATTATGGAATCGGAACACGAAACCGATGAAGAGGCAGGCAATGACTCTACAATACTTTCCAGAGCAATAGTGAGAGAATACTATGGATCCCTCCTGCTAGAGAGCGACTGTTGGACTAACGGAGATCCCGCAACGCGCAGAGCACGCTGGCAGAGTACGGCCGGCCCTTCATTTCGAAACAAGCACAAAAGGCCTATTTAGGGATCCTTCTTTTTGTTGGTGCAGCGATATGCATGATTATCGGATCCGCACTCGCATATGCAATATTTTACTACAGATTCATTCCACAGGTCGGGTTTGAACGCGTGGTACATTTACAATTCGGGTAGGCCATACCAGGAAAAGGATGTAATCTTTCTTAGTGGTTTTATGTCGCTGATTATATCTGCTACCAGTGACAGGAATCCCTGGGGTACCGCATCTCTCGGATCCGAATTGGTTTCACTCCAGCCATACGATATCAACATCGAACTCGAATTGCCCCGAACCCCCTCCAATCTTGCCGCTGGGAATTTCATGCTTGACTTGTCCCTCCTTTCTCATCCTTCGACGTCCATTATAACGGGTACGAACAGCTCTAGGTACACTATCTCTCAGTCGCGTCGTCCTGCCATCCTTACATATGCCTCGCCTCTGGTGGACACAGCCAGCAAGCTCTCGTTGATGCCGTTCTATGTGTTTGGTTGGCAACGAGAAGCAGAGAAATTGGTGGTACCGATGATGGAGCGGGTTGAATTTTCTCGTGGATGGCGCAACTTGCCCGAAAGTTTGCGGCTGGAGATCAGTAGTCACGGCCAGATGCAATTTTACAAAGCAAAGGTGGAGTTTAGGGCAAGGTTCACTGGTTTAAGGTACGGTGCCCATGGGATGGAACGGGCTGTTTTATGGATGTGGATGTTGTGGCTGACGATGAAACAGATGGATGATGTATAAATGGAAGATCACGTCGTTCCTTATCTTCAGCTCCTTGTTCTGGAGTATATGCATGACATCCGCAAGTGTTGCTTGGGTGGTTCTCGCTTCCTTATCCAGTGCTAGCTCTGGAGGGCGTGAACTAGACGTGAAGAAAGAAAGTGATGATGAAACTACGATCAAGGAGGAGCCTTCTGAAGAGAACTCTTCTCCTTTGGAGGCCCCGTCTAGTTCTGAGAAAGGGAGGCTCAAGAGAGAAGATGAATATGAGGCGGATGACGACGAATCCGGTGGTTCACCGGGAGACCGAGGTGTAGGGCTTTCTGAGGAAGTCGGGTCCGGGACTGGGTTGGAGAGTGCCGAAGCCCGAGGCGCTCAAAGAAGACGAAGCCGTGTGTTTAAGGATGAGCAATCCTAGTCTAGTGTTGTTTGTTGTCTTCATGATGGCCGAGTCAGTGTTGTTCACTGTTTTGATACCTAATTAGGCGAAACTCTAGTAGTGGTAATGTTTCTTGAAGAACAAGAGTATTATATAAGCCAAGGACCAAGTCATAGGCTATGTGAGGTTGCAACGGGGCCCTATGTACCTAAAGTCAGGCTCATACAGAGAAGGTCGATGGTGTTATCGATAACGGAGGTGGGCTGTTGATTTTGACCCGCAGAAAAGCAAAGGCGGGGGTCCTAAGGGAAAACCACCCCCCCAGTCAACTCTTCAAACCATCTTTCCTCCTTCTACGACCTTATACTCCAACCAAGTCTGGGACAACTCGGTCTAAATACTTCCGTTGTCCTCCTGCAGCACTGGCCCTTCATGCACATCCTGGTAAGTGTCCCTATGAAGATATTTTCCCCCGCTAGTCGCATCTGCTGATAGAGAGCCTATCGCGTAGGTGGTAAACGACGACGGTCCCCCGTCAAATCAGTCGTCTCCTTACGTTCATTCTCTCGTCGTTGCGCTACAGTCGGCTGGCCACTTGGTCTCCGTTGTTCTGCCGCACCAGCAGCGATCATGGATCGGTAAAGCTCACATAATCGGTGCCGCCGTCAAACCCACTTACTTCCGCCCTGGGACGCTGCATCAGGACGATGGAACCACACATTCCCTGCCTCGAGGGAGCAATGGTGAGGATGATAAGGACGATGAAGGTGATGAATGGATTCTCGTCGATTCTACTCCCGCTAGCTGTGTGCAGATTGGTTTGTACCATTACTTCCAGGACCGTGGGCCCGTTGACCTGGTGGTGTCTGGCCCGAACTATGGCCGCAATACAACAGCCTTGTTTGCCCTGTCTAGTGGAACAATTGGTGGTGCTATGGAGGCAGCTGTCTGTGGGAAACGCTCAATTGCATTGTCGTATGCTTTTAGTTCACGGGACCACGACCCCATTGTGATTGCAGAGGCATCACGCCACTCAGTCCGATTGATCGAGTATCTTGCGAAGAGTTGGGCGGAAGGGGTAGATCTTTACAGTGTAAATGTGCCGTTGGAACCTGGTGTGAGCCAGAGCAAGGTTCTCTACACTGAGATGCTTGATAACCGATGGACCTCCGGCAGTTGCTTCCGAGCCGTCGATGCCTCAGTGCCAAATGTGAACCCCAATCTGCAGGAGCACAACGTACGACATCAGGGCGAGGGATCAGATAAAGAGCCGTCTGTAGAGGCTTTTGGATCGTCTACGAAAAGATCTCGGATTCAACATAAACATTTCCAGTGGGCGCCCAACTTCTCCGATGTATATAGGAGTGTGGAGGAAGGTGCACCGGGGAACGATGGCTGGACCGTCAAAGAAGGAATGACCAGGTATGTCAATGCTAGCTTATCCAATTACATTGTCCTGAAAAGCCATTAACTCGAGCCAGTGTTACGCCCTTGAGAGCTAATTTCATGCATCAACCCGGTATTCAAGGGGAGATCAAGCTGTGAGTGGAATTCTCAGCGAGTGAAATCAAGTCTAGATATAATCGCTTAGAACATAAATTCTGTGTGGTTTTTTTAATACCTCTAAGCTGCTTGATGCACTTCCCGCTCCTCTCCCCTACCCCAGCATTGTCCCTTTGATTATTCTTGTGGTGCTTCGAATGGCCGGCATTCTGATAGATCTATGTCATGTAGACCGGATAATGATGAGCCTACGTTATACTCTATTGTGGACAGTGACGATCCATACGTTCAGAAGTTGATGGAACAGGCACTACAGCGCCGCCTTGGCGGTCGCCATAAGACGATATCTTCCTTGTCAGACCTCCCATCTTCTTCCGCGCCTGTCTTCCAGTATCGTGAATACGAGCGTCTCGATTTCGAGCACATCATGATGCATTCGTCTTCATCTCTAGCGAACGCCTACATCATCCGCAAGGCCTTGATTCGCAAACATTACCTCTCTAATACGGTCAGCAACTGGGTCACAAAGCACCCGGACAGCGTCTTAGGGAAGAATTTCAAATTTGCGTTCGACTTCGAACTGGACTATGCTGAGTTCCTCGATGACGCGTTGTTGGAAGCTTACGAGCTACGGGACAGCTTGCAGAAGAATGAGGAGAAACCTGAGCATGAAAAGGAATGGTGGATCCTAAAACCCGGTATGAGTGATCGGGGCCAGGGACTTCGACTTTTCAACAGTGAAGATCAACTGCGCGAGATCTTCGAAGAGTGGGAAGTCGACGAGTCCGATTTAGAAAGCGGATCGGAACGGGCTGAAGAAGAGGATGATGATCAGGCAGGCGAGAATGGAACGGGTGTGGTCACCTCTCAGCTACGGCATTTCATCGCACAGCCGTATATCGATCCACCTCTCCTCCTCCCTTCGTCCTCCAACCGCAAGTTTCACATCCGGACCTATGTTCTCGCCGTGGGCTCCCTGAAAGTATATGTCTTCAAAGAGATGTTGGCCTTGTTTGCCGCCAAGCCATACTGTCCACCCTGGGAGGATGAAGATGAGGTCAAAGATCTCGCAAGGCACCTTACGAACACCTGTTTCCAAGAAGGAGGAAGCGCCAATGAAGACACCGTCCGGCAGTTTTGGGAACTGGATCCCCATGTCCCTGGGCTCAGTCACGATTGGAAAGAGAAGGTGTTTGACCAGATATGCGCTGTAACTGGCGAGGCTTTCGAGGCTGCCGCCCGCGGTATGATGGTTCATTTCCAGACCCTCCCTAACGCGTTCGAGCTCTTCGGGTTGGACTTCTTGGTCGATCAAGACGGGACCGCTTGGTTACTCGAAATGAATGCCTATCCTGACTTTGGCCAGACGGGTGAAAAACTCAAGGATGCAGTAGTAGGCCGCCTCTTTGAAGAGACGGTTGAGGTTGCCGTGAAGCCGTTCTTCACCGGCGATGCACCGGTTGATGGGACTGATCACTTAAAGCTAGTTGCCAGTCTTAACCTAGGCAGGAAGTCCTAGGCCCGTCTGCGGATCTGCGTGAGGAGGTTGTTCAACACTTCTCTTATCATAAGGTCAGGCGTTGGTATATTTGTTTTGGTGCATGACTCTCGGGTTGTAGATTCTAGAGGGAGGCGTTGACAGAGGATTAAAAAACTGGGAAGAGAAGAAATTCATATATAGAGAACGAAATAAAGATACCATACCGAAAGATAGCCTCAAATATACGCCGAATCTTAAGATACGGTTATGCATACATGACCGGTCAGTGCTGATCCATAGACCGTTGTCTTAGGATCAATAGTTGAAATCCGATCATTATTACGACATGAAGTATGAGGCAGTCATGATTATGAGATATAATCTGGCTATCATCTTGCTTCTTTCTTACATGTCAGCCAGCGCTCGGCCAAAGCAGATAGCAAAGATGTCACCTGCGACTGTTCCCTTTGGAGATCGAACTAATGATCTTAGAAAAGTTACTTCAAGATCCTAACAGCTGAAGCAGCACGTATGCTACGGTCTCCCGAGAATGGCAGCTAGTGATTGAGACGCGGAAATTTTCTCGACTCACCTTGGGCCCATTAGACCTGGCAAATCTGGGCCGGATGATCCATCGTCGAAGAGCTCTTGTCCGACACATTTGGCTCTGTATCTCACTGCGGCCATACCAATGTCATCATGCTCGCGAACCATGCTCTACTCATAAGAGTCGGATGTACGAATCGTTTCTTGTCGGCGAGCAATACAGATATTGTTCAGTATTGTCAGCATGTGGGAAGCAAACAGCCACGAGGGTTCAACTCTGGAGATCAGCGCCTCGTCTCCCAGTGACTTACAACATACGCCTTATAGTTGGTATAGTAGCACTAATGAATACACGGATATATTAGTCCCTCCATTTCAGAGACAGTGTCATATACACGAAGGACCAGTAGCAATACTACTCATGCATCCGTATCCTCTTGAGGTGAGGGATTTGTCCTTTCAGAAGGTCACCGCTGTGACGATTTTGCTTATGCGACGCCAAATGCTTCGCCATTACACCCCTGAGTCTTTCGATCACATTCTTAGAAGCCTGCCTAGACTCGAATATATCTGCTATGAGTCATGGAGACGGCCTTCCTGGGAAATGGCAATAGCCGATCAGGGTATACTTCCATGTGCCGCAATACTCGATATTTTTTCTTAAAATCTACTCTGTTCATGTCAGTAAAACTCTCATATTACAGACAATCACAATATTCTCCAGTCATCCTCGCTCCAGATGCAAGGCAGACTAACCCTCTTCGAAGAACTCAACGAGCAATTCACGGAAGATATCAGTCAAGACGATGCGTCCGGACCACCTCACATCAGCCCGATTCGTCCGTCCGTCGGTGCTGCTCTAGTGCAGCCGAGTCTCTAGCTCGAACGACTGTCTGCCTCGTTTCTCCTCGACGCCAAAAATTTCTTCGATGCATATCGGGCCGGCCACATCTGGAAGAAACTAACCTCGTTAGCCTTGAATTCCATGCTCCATGCAGCCAGGCTCGTCGCACAACATATGCCCCGGCTTCAGATCATGGAAATCTGGAGTGCTAGACGCGGGTTCGCAGGAATCTTTCGCTACAAGCTCGCTGAGAATGGAGTGGCCATTACTTGCGATAGTACTTGGGGCTTGCAGCTGGAAGATCGTATCATTCAGATCCGGGAAGAGGTGGTCCGCGAACATAGTACTCAGCCTACGCTTGATATGGAGATATGTCTGTTGCCCGCGGATGACATCCAATCGATGGCGATGCTGTCGAGTTACTCATGCTCAAGGGGCAGATTCTTCACCCAGAGTCTTTGAGGCAGACCCGAGTCGAAGGAAGAATCCGTTGTTAAATATCGAGATTGGCTAAAATTGACACTTTTGGCTCAGAAAACCCCCACGGGATTCTTCTAGTTATCTTCGCTACAAATGTCTCATTAAACAAAATTCGTCATCCGAACCGTTGCTTTGCCAGCGTCTTCAACCATCCAATCGTCTCTTCCTCCTTCTGCCGATATTGTTGCAGCCTTTCCTCCCGCTCCGCAGCACGTGCGCGGAGTATCTCCTCCCTCCTGATTTCTCGCTCGTTCTTCTTCCGCTGTTCTTGAGCCTTGACCCTCTTGATGGCATCCAGCTCATTCTCACCCGAGCCCATGATATCCTCATCCGGGGCCCCGTCAGGCGAGCCACCCCGTCTAGCCTCAGCAAAAGCCCGATTAGCAGCCGCAGCCTCTTGTCTTTTCTCCATGCGCCGCTCGTGCGTGCCCGGTTCTGCCCGCGGCGCAACCTCGTCTTCCATGTGTCGTAACTCAGCCCGGTGAGAGCGTACCTCTTCCCGACGCTGTTTCCAAGAGTCTTCACGAACCGCGATAGCATCCTCAGCGGCAGTTTCTATGTAAAGCAACAGCATCCCCGGGTTAGCAATGTAGACAGCAAAAAGACTAGGTGTATCCCAAGTCTCAACCAAACATACCTTTCCGCAACTCCAAATCCTGCATAGTGGGAATAGTAGGACCAGACGATTGACCAGGCCGACCCTCGTATCTACTCACACCGCCATGCCCAGGAAGAACAGGCCCGTACTCATCATCATCATCATCATCATCATCATCATCATCCCTTTCC
This sequence comes from Aspergillus hancockii, assembly GCA_001696595.2. Taxonomy (NCBI): domain Eukaryota; kingdom Fungi; phylum Ascomycota; class Eurotiomycetes; order Eurotiales; family Aspergillaceae; genus Aspergillus; species Aspergillus hancockii. Next base: position 46,687 of record MBFL02000099.1, read on the forward strand.
TCCTCGTCAGGATCATCGCCCCCCTGCCGTGATCCCACCTCACGATCATAAACCGGCGACTCACGACCCCGCCCCGCAAGGGATTCCTCCTGAGCATTCATCCGCGCTTTCTCAAGTGTACTCGGATCATACCAACCCTCCGCGAGTTCTCCACGGTTCCTATAATGTCAGCCCCTAGAACAACCAACCACAACTTCCTCCTCCGCTTACCATTTATTGATAAAGCTCTTCCATCTCCCTTTCACCTCTACTTCGCTCAGGTTTTCGATTAGAATCCCCTTCTGGATATCCAGGTACATGGCGAACATGGGTTCGTAAGCGGTTAGGTCCCGTTTGTGGAGCTCTCGCGCTTGGAGGGGGAGGACGACGGGTTTGGACGAAGAGGGCTTTTCGGAGCGGCGGCGGTGGTCATGATCGTGGCTTTTGTGATGTCGACGGTGGCTGTGGTGTTCGCGATCGCGATCGCGGCGGTGGTGGTGGTGATGGTGATGGTGTCGTCTGTGTCCGTTTGGGGAGCGTGAACGGGAGCGCGAGTCAGATCTTTTGTGGGATTGCGAGGGGCGATGAGAGGATCGGTCGCGGGTGGACATTTCGTTGGCGTTTGGGGGGATCTGGTGGTGTTGGTGTTTGGTGGTGAGGTAAATTATATTAAATTGAATTGAATTGGTTTATCGGCCGCTGACGTCGGATGCCAAGCTTTTTGGTTGGTTGCCTTTTTGGGTTAAATTGGAGATGTCATTAGATATCTTATTTTGCACATATAGATATCTAGTGATTTGTATGTGTTATATATTTGTAAAATCTTGATTTGTAGCATTACACTCATACTTCACAGAATAGCTCTCAAGGGTAGAAATTGACGCAACAGTCCCAATCAAGCCCTTATAGGCAGCGACTCTTAGTAGGATTTCCAAGCAGCTGCAATCCAGCAGTATGCTACAATTATACACAACACCTCGAAATTCTTGGTCGCATAATCGGAAATAAGAACCTCCAATCAAACATTCATTATCACCATGGTGAATACAATAACAGAATAGAAAACCGGTGAAAAAGTATGGGCGGAAGAAATCTACATGAAGTGCGTGGAGTGCATGAAGGAAGCGTTGAAGATTTTAGCTGGCCGGAGCACTTTGCTCGCCGGCAGGCTTAGTAGCATTGTCCCCGGTAGAGGGAGTGGGAGTCGACGGGGAAGCATTCTTTGAGCGGTTGGCAGCGGCCATTTGCCAGGCAGGAATAGAAGCAGATCGACTTAACTGTGAGAGAGGGCTGTTGCTAGCGGGACTAGGTGTCTGGTTTGACTGCGTCGTTCCAGTGCTAGAAGGCTGTGGGGCTGGCTCAGTCGAGGTTGCCGTGGTGCCATTGGTGGCTGGAGAAGCGGGCGATTCTTCTGTAGGACGAGAAGCACCCGACACAGCAGGTAGGATACTAGGTTTTCCAGGTGTGGGTGTCGTGGAGGCTCCGCTGCCTCCGAGCCTGTTGCCCAATAACAGCTTTAAACTCTTCAATTCAGTCCCCAACTCCTTCAAGCGGTTCTCGTTGCCTTCACGAGCACCTTCCAAAGCTTTCGGGATAGCATCTTTCAATGACTTAACTTCATCGCTGATGCGACGGGTTTCGTCGTCCCTCCGTCGTGAAGCGTTCTTCAAGTCTGCAACAAGATTCTCGACCTCTCGCAAAGCACTGTCTAGCCGCTCCGTACGCGCCTCTTCGGCAGACTTGAGAGATGCGGTATCTGTGGAGAGCTGTTCAATCAAAGTAAAGGCACGAGAAAACTGTTCATCAATATTTTCCTTATCCTGTTCCAGCTGCGGCGGAGTAGGCGGTGCGATAAGAGGCGTGATGTAGCGCTAGGAATCGAATTAACCCCACGTTTCAACGGGAACTAATCAGTGTAAATACATTACTAACCTTAGCGACAAAATAAAGTCCATATCCCACACCACCCATCATCGTGGCCATGATGAACAAGTCGCGCCAGTCCCTCTTTGGAGGTCTAGAATGTCCACAGTTAGCTTGCGTCTCGATTGAAGCTCGGGAGAGGCATCTGAACGTACTCAGGAGGAGGGGGCTGCCATTGGCCGTATGGAGGATAGCCATATCCATATCCTTGGCCAGGAGGAGGAGGTCGGTAGGCAGGTGGTTGTGAGGAGGGTTGATATCCTGATGATGCAGTAACTGCCGAAGCCGCAGAAGGGTCTTCGCCAGCTCGGGAGAGTGCCAGGTCAATCTCCTCTTTCGTAAGGTTTTTGGATTGCAGAAATGCGACCTTCTTCTCAATCGGCGATGATGCTACCGACGGATCTTGAAGAACTGCCTACCAATTAGCAATTGCAATCAAAGAGATTATGGTCATTCGTTGACTGGAACGCGCACAGGTAATCTAGAAACCAGAGGTCCGGTCAGCTCCGACTCCGCAAACATCATATCTTAGACGGCGCAAACTTACTGCAGAGGAGATAAGCTCCTCGCGAGCCATTTTGACGATTTCTCCGGTATTCAGTACGAAAAGATTTGAAAGAAATTCCAGAAAGTAGCGTTCACCAGGAGGAGAAAGAGTAGTTCATAAAGGACAGGAGAGGCGGGAAAGGGAAAGAGAGCTTATCGGCACCGAAGGATAAATGGACCTCGGAAGTTCCGTCGCTGGTCCAGTGTTACCGCCCGTGGCGGAGATTCCCCAGAATCTCGTGATCGGACTCATCGGTCGAAATCCGGCAATCTTTATGGGGAGAAATGTTGTTCCGCCCAACTACACCGCCTGCCGCTTATGGCCGATGCGGGATATCTTGTTTACATCTTTCGCTCTCTGTTTTGTAACCATCGCAACTACCCTAATTTTTTTGGTGCTCATTTCTTTGGGTGGCTTGGTTTCTGGTTAATTTTGTACGAGCCTTCAGTCTGAAAATATTTCATACTCAACATCAAATTTTGTGCCAAATTTTTGTTACCAACGCCGCAGTCGCGGCTTCCTTCCCATCATGTCGCAAGATACGGGGCTGTTTAGCATAAAGCGCCCCCGAGAGGTATGGAACCTATTTCATTGCACGCCACACAGATAGAATACCGTTAGTCCTGGCTAATATAGTCCTTGGCGCAGACTCTGGGGAGCGTACAGAACTACTCCGCCCTCCCTCAACCCTCGTCGGCCCTGAAGCGCACCAGTTCTATCGGTGCATTTGGGAACCCACCGTTTACTGGCCAGCATACCCGCATGTCGCTGATGAACTCTGCCAGTCGCCCCCAACAGCCAAACTTCCAGCGCTCATCATCCGGAGGGGCCTTTGGTGCTGATGCCGGTCTCTCATCTGTGAGGCGTTCTGTCTCCAGCAATATTTTCCACGGAGCCAGTGCCGGCCGCCAAAGCTATGCGCCAGGGCCTTTGGCTTCACATTCTGCATCTCAGAGCCTGCAACGAAGAAGTAGCGTCTTTTCACGACCATCCTCTGGGGTAGGAGGCGCGATGGGTCACCAATCTTTCTTCACGCAAGTCCCTACAGTAGCCGGCGTCCCGAGGGATCCACGACCCCTGAGAGACAGGTCCTTCCAAGCTCGTATTGGGCAGGAGCTTCTAGAATACCTCACCCGTAATAACTTCGAACTAGAGATGAAACATACCCTGGGCCAGAACACCCTAAGGTCTCCAACACAAAAAGATTTCAACTACATTTTCCAGTGGCTGTACCATCGCATTGACCCCGGTTACCGTTTCCAGAAAAGTATGGATGCGGAAGTGCCCCCAATTTTGAAGCAACTGCGCTATCCTTATGAGAAGGGCATCACAAAGTCGCAGATTGCCGCGGTTGGAGGCCAGAACTGGCCGACGTTCCTCGGTATGCTGCATTGGTTGATGCAATTGGCTCGAATGATGGATGGGTATATCTTGGGAGAATACGATGAGGCTTGCGCCGAGGCTGGTGTGGATGTTTCAGGGGATCGCATCATCTTCCGCTTCCTTACAGGGGCTTATCATGACTGGTTACAGGGTGGTGAGGATGAAGATGACGATACAGCCGGAAAGAGGTTAGTACCTCATATTGAGGCTATGGCTCAGGAGTTCGAAAGGGGCAATGAGAAGTATGTGCAGGAAGTACAAGGCTTAGAGGCAGAGAACCGAGCGCTACGTGATCAAATCGAAGAGATGGAGAAGAATGCCCCTGACATGGCCAAGCTAGACAAACATTTTAGGATTCTGGAGGATGACAAGAGGAAGTTCGAGGATTACAACCAGAACGTCCAGGGAAAGATCGAGAAATACGACAATCGTATTAAGTTCCTCGAAGATGAACTCAAGAAGACCGACGCAGAACTGCAAGCAGCTGAAGAAGAGCGGGCAGGCCTCCAATCCAGCGTCGACCGACAAGGCATAACTATCCAGGATATTGATCGCATGAACACGGAACGGGACCGTCTTCAAAAGACTCTTGATGATGCCGTTGGTCGACTGGAAGAAACCCATGCCCGAGTGATGGAGAAGGAAAAAGAAGCTAGCGAGAAATTGGAGGCTCTGGAGGAGGTTGTTAAGACCTACAACACGCTGGGCTACCAGGCCAGCTTAATTCCTTCATCCGCGGTCAATGCAAAGGACCAGGATTTTGAACTCAGCCTCAATGTCAACGAAAGTAATTTCTCCGCATCACAGATCGGCGGCGCACCTAGCATGATATCTCCGGAAGGTGATAGACTGCTAGCGGAACCGTACACAGGTTATCACCCAGCGCATTTACTGAATCTGGACCTCCGCGGAACGGTTCGTGGCAGTCTGCAAGCTCTGCGAAAGGAAATCAATGAGCGACGAAAGCGCGCCGCCGATGATGATCTGGACCGGCGCAATCTCTTGGACAATATCAAGGAGGCCATGGATGAGAAGCGGGGCGAGGTTGAAGCTCTGGAGCATAGACGACGCGCTGCGGAAGAAGAGTTTGAACGGACGAAAGAAATTACCACTACACAGAAGCTCGCCTCCGATGCACAAATTGAGAAGATGGAGAAAGAATTAGCTAAGATGCGGGCCACGATGAGTGAGAGTGTCCAACTCATGGAACAGCGTGAAATGAACACGAACATTGAATATGAACAACTCACCCTCCGAGCCAATGCCCTTCGAGAAGAACTACACACCAACGTGGAAAGCATGCTGAATGATGTAATTCGGTTCAAAGTCCATATCCAGAAGGGCCTTGAAGACTACGAAGGCTTCGTTGTTGATGAAGTTGAACAGGAGCTCGGGGGCGACATGATACCGCCGGAGGGTGATCCTCCGGAGGAGGAATTGTGAAGTTGTCTCGAGTGAATGAGATTCTCCGTGTCATGAATGGGGATGATCGCCGGGGCCTTGGCTTGACTTTCTCATGATTTGATTTGGGTGCAGACCAGAGTCGACTTCGCTAAGAAGCAGAATTAATGCAGTGAGAGAACATTTGTTGGTCACTGTTCAGTCAGACCTGCGGCATCCCTTTGGGAGTATAGTCTTTTTGTTTGCAATATGGATGGTTTCCGGTTGTGGCGCTGCTGGCAGACTGGGTGTGTGGTGTGATGACCTGGTCTTTTTTTTTTTTTTTTTTTTTGGTGGACTTTCCATTCTTCTTGTAAAGCTTGGGGCATGGTTTATTATAGTTATTGATACCTTTTGTTTCGGCTCTTTCCCCTGTTAATAGTATGATGATGTGGAATGTGTGTATATAAATTTCCTATCTATGTGAACACTCAGTATGTTGAAGTTTCCTTACCTTCTCCTCGAACAATTCTGGTGTGTTGAGAAACGGAATGCGAAGATCATCACAGAATTGCATCGGAGTGACGATCGCGCAGTCTGGATTCTTACCGATATGCTGCTTCGCCATCAGAGTTTCAGGCTGAAGTCTCTGGATAAGTTAGGGCATGGGAAGGAATTCAACCGCCGGCCCGCCCACCTTGGTCAATTTGCGACATTGATTTAGTCCGCCAAGTGAGCTGAGTTGAGCTGATGATACTTATGATTGGAGTACCGAGGGTAATGTCACTGATCGTCGCGGTGATTTCGTCTTGGTTTGTTTCAGCACTTAATCCACTCAGCACACGAAACGACGCTTCTTCTAACCGTGGGACGGCAATTGATCGGCAGGAGGAACACCAACGAAACACGAGGATGCTTCTCAGGTTCCATTGTCAATTGCAAGGGAAGTCATCATTCTCTGGCAGAATTACGAGTCTTCGTGCCCGTTCACACAACCCTACCACAGAATAATCCTATTGATGGATGAATCTAGGTCGGCCGCGCTGACGATCTTCATCCAATGTATATAAATCTTTTAATGTCATGCCGTCTTAGCATCATCCTCAAGCGGCGATTGGACCCTCCGATATGTTTTACAGGGTCCATTTTCACTTGATACTATGCCCTCCCCCACACAGGTGTCAAAGAGATGCAGTTGTGGTCGCATGCCATCACCACCGATGGTGATTAGTGCAGCATCTATCCCGTGTCTTATGCTCCGGCGTCTAGACAGGTCAATAATGAGCTCATTCAAAACCCCCTAGTCAGGGATTTCTGGGCCTTTCGAAGCCGATCAGATCCTTGAAGGGCCTTGCTCTTTAATCCACTTAGTTTGGCCTTAGTGAAAGGGTTTTCTATTTCTATATTTTTTTTTTATTTTCGAAAAAAAAAAAAGTCTTCCATCTTTAATCGTTAACCAGAAAGAGAATATGGCCCTGTTGATCCAGATCGTCCTTTCTCAAGGGAAACAGCAGTTCTTGGCCATGCGATAGACATATAAGTTCATGGACAGCAGCCGACTGTTTTCGCTCATTTCATATCATCCTTTCTTTGTTCTACCAGTGCTGTGCACGGATTTTGCTTTCAAACTTTATAGACATTCATTCCATTCCTTTACATACAACAGCTAAAAACTATATCACTCTTTTGCTTACACGCCTCAAACCATACCATGAAGGCATTCACTATCTTGGGAGCTGCTGCTCTTTTCTTTTCCCCGGCTTTCGCCCAGGACCAGGACGTTGGCAGGGTTACTATCCTTCCCTATCCTCTGGTGAGTGGTCATTGCTGCACGAAGTATGTACATAGAAAGCGCGAGACGCTAAACCATTGTTCTAGCCTTCTGGAACGCCTTCCGGCACTCCTTCCGCAACTCCCTCGGTTACTCCATACCCATGGCCAACCGGAGCTCCCCGTCCCACGGGCGCTATCCCTACTTTTTCGTGGCCAACTCCTTCCTCCAGTGGAGTTCCACCTCCTTCTAGCTCCCCGGTCTTCGCTTTCCAGCGCAGACACGCCCGTCAGGTTCGACCCATCTTCGTCTAGACGGTCCCGTTCGAGGTTTAGAGAGCCCTCCGAGGATTTGCTTGGCCGTGGTTCTAGGGATTGAAGTTGTATTGGTCTATTGGATGGATGGATTTCTGCAGGATCAGTCATTCGTTCGGGTCGATAGTGTCACCATGTTTGGTAGCAGTTGAAATTCCAAGATCAACTTATCTCGAAAAATGTTGCGCACGTAAGCGGGGCCGTTAAGGCTGGAGAATGCTCGGATTTCGTAAGATGCATAGATAGGTACATATATGATGTGGTGAGTTAGGATTGCTGTTGTGAGGCTTGTACTCTGTACATACTCATTTAAATTGTGCTGTCTCTGATTGGTTGGCTGTCCGCTGAGTCAGCACTATCGGGAACGCTTTTTCTTGCAGCGGAATTTCTTGCGAGGGAAAAAAAGGTTCCTTAACAGCCAACCAGGACAATTCGAATTATTACTCGGTGATCAATTCTCTCTGTCAAATTATACTTCGGGAAATGTGGTATTGGTTGAATGGCTAGACATGCGCTACAGAACGTCCGTCCGCCGGCTACATCGAGTTTTGGATTTCCTCCGCCCGCAGGTCCTGTCCTATAGATCTACCGTCGTGTCATGAAAAGGTGCCTGTGTCCAGCTCGTCTGCTGTGTCTGGACCGCAGGTCGTCCTTGCTCCATACTTCTTCGGTCTCTCCGCACCACCTGCTCAGTTATTCTCAGCGCAACAGGCTCCCAAGCTGGAGACCGTCCCCGGGAAGGTGGCAATGGGGTCGCCAGTTCTCCGTGGGCTCCAGTCCTCCTATCGACCGTCGATTACTCCGAGACCGCGGTCAAACAGAGAATAAGAGATTACCCGCCGCTGGATCGGATCGGAGAACCCCAGAGGCATGGGTGCCATTGCTAGAAGAATACTTCCTACCTTTACGAAGAGATTCCGGCGTGGGTGCTACGCCTTTTGAACCGGGCGCTACCTCGGTGACTACGCAAGAGTCTCTCACTCGGGCGATCGATCTCAGCAATCTATTGTCCGACGCAAGACTCCATGGGAACATCGATCTTTTAGCTCATCTTGGGTACCGGTTGAACAATTGGCCTGCTGTGCATGCTCTACTGAGCCAGTTGCTCGATGCCGCAGATGCACTCAACGATGCTTCCCTCTCCCTCAAGCCTGTATCTAACCATAACTGGGGCTATAGATCTGGTGTATCGCTCGATCAGCTGACTGAACAGAGCATATATTCGACCCCGCAACTCTCACCAGGCTCAGCAACGCGGATTTCAGACTTGACGAGCCTAGATTCTCTCACTGAGCGGCCATACGCAGATGAGCATTCCCAACGATTTATGGCACAAGTATGGCAGACCTTGGGTTCAATTGTGCTCGAAGCCGCGGATGTCTTGCCGAATGAGTCAAAATTGGCGATGTCTTACGTGTTTCGCATACTTGCTCGTCTACACCATTCTGGGGCAGTGTCTGATAGGGTTTACAATTATGTCCCCCCAGATAGCCATCATGCCGCTTTCCGACCGCCAACGATGCATCTTCTCTCGACTCACATCATGAGTGTTCTGTCAGATGCAGCCTGGCTGGTACACGAAGCAGAAGTGGCTGCTAAAGCGGCTGCTGCCGGGGAAGATTCGCCTTATCTTCCCTTCAAGATGGGCATTCGGGAACTTGGTCCCGAAATCTGGTTAGAGTTTATCCTCTGGTGCTGTGTGGAACAAGGACATATCACGGAGGGTGTATGGCTGGTTGATCAAATGAAAGCACGGAGAGGGGATTTTGCTTGGAAATTCCAAAGTTGGAAGCCTCTTCTTGAACGCCCAGAGTCTGTATGGAAGACGAAGATTGACTCGGAAGTTTCCTGGCGTCATCCAGCTCAAGTCGACCACTCGTCCTCTCTTTTGAAGCGCAACAGTCCCGCCCCCTTTAATGGTCTAGGGAAACGAACGATTAGTCTCGAAGTAGCCGCTTCTCTATTGGATAACCTTCCAAATTGGGTATATCGAGGACTAGGCTTTCGGGGCATAACACCGGCTGCGCTTCTACGCCATATCTCCTCTCTCAAGTTCACAATAGCCCCAAGGGCGACCGATGACATCCCATTACCAACAGCCAAGGAATCTAATTGGTTCACTCTTCGTGTTGTAGAATCAGGATGTATCGATCCAGAAGCGGACCCTCAAGCTTTTGATGAATTCCTCAGAGCCGTTCCTCATGTTGTTCCGCCCTGGGATAGCAATGACCTGCATGCCCTTGACGAGGAAGCATTGGAGCAACTTAGACCCTCCCAGATCTATGATGACACATCAGCCCTCGCTGCGCTAATCGAACACAACATCAGGTTTTTCTCGGGACAACGCCTGTGCGGAGATGCTATGGATTCATTCGCGTGGTTGCAGTCTGTGGTTGACAAGAGCAAGATGGAGCGCATAGGCGAGTTCTTCTCCACGCGGGTGGACTGGTCCGATGCCGAGCACTTCTCTACATTCGACAGTGATGACTTTGCCTCGTTCAAGCCATTCGAGTCATCAATGCCACAAATTTCACCTATCACGCTCGCCGAACTTCTCGACTTAGTGACAGTGTCCCGAGCATTTACATTCGGCGAGTGGCTGCTCTTCTCGAGCGACATCGACGGGCCCCCGATCCCTTCCAGCGCATACGGAGACCAGGCTCTCGCACCTTCAATTATCCGGTTCGCCGCCGCTACCAAGAACAGTGCGCTGTGCGATTCTGTCGTCCGATCCCTCTCACAGCCCCTCTCCGCAAACACCCTGCGAGCTCTATTAAACTACCGTATCGCAATGTGCCAATGGAATCTCGTGACCGTGATGCTAGAGTATCTCCGCGACTATCGTCTAAAATCCTGGGGCCACAGCAACGTCACCGCACTCGCAGCCGAAATCATCAAACTAGACCACGCCGCGCAGACTGAATCAGACCCAACAAAAGCAGGACCCTACCTCGAAAATCTATCCCAAGCAAAATCGATCCTCTCCCGAATCCTCACTGGCGAATTCAATGAACCACGCCCCCAGACAAACTACCAAGAGCGCTCCCTCCACGGCCTCCACCGAATCTTCCTCTCCATCCCCGGCGCCCTCCACGACACAGCCGCCACCACCCTCCTCTCCAAGAAAATCGCCCGAAGCGCAATCCCCCACATCCCCCCACCAGCCTTCCACCTCATCCTCGCCGCCGTAGTCGACACCCAAGGCAGCACAGCCGGCAAACGACTCTGGGACAAATGGTGCGTCGGCACCCAGTCCCCGTCAGCCGGCCGCCTCCAGAAAGGCGGCATCCCCCGTCTCTACTTGGGTGCCGAACGAAACCCGAAAAAGGGCGACCTGCACTTCAACGAGGCCTATTTCAAACAGGCCCAGAGGAAGTTGGTCTTCCCGAATCTGACGACCGTGCGCATCATCGCCCAGGCGGCCCTCAAAGAATATGAGGATCATGAAGCTCAGCGCACTGTTGATGATGGATCGTTTGCTCCTGCTACGACTGCTCAGCATCAGCCTAATCCGGCCCGGGATGTTCTTGAATTCTGTATGAAGAAATTCGAGACGCTGGGTCTGCGTCGGCGGGACATTAACAGCGAGGTTGGAGGCCTTGTATATCGGAAGCAGAAGGAGCTGAGGAGAATGAAGAAGCAACGGCTGAGCCAGGAACAACTTCAGACGGATGGTGTGTTGGGTCTTGAAGTAAGTTCATGATAGATGGGTTTGGGCACTTGTGTACTATATACTATACTTTATTTCCGTAAATCTTCTGTTACTGTTATTGTTTGTATTATAGATATGTTAGATACCAAGTTCATATAATCAAGTGTATAGCATAGCGCATGGAAATGTCCATCTACTGTATGAAGCATGGTTTGGGAAGTAGGTACTATTGCTTACATGTCGAAATCATCTATCTATACAAAACATTGTAGTCGATGAAACGTTTAAATATCATAATCATAAGACATAGACTAACAAAATAAGAGGTGCCATTTCCCAATAATTGAACCAAAGTGATAAGATAACTCATGAGTGCCACCCACCCTCTATCCCACCTTTGCACCGAGATGACAAACTGCCAAGGTCTCTACCTCGATAACTCCTTTGCACGCTAATGATATAGTCCTAAATCCCAGCCCTTACCAAGGCCACGAGAACAAACAAGTGGATGTAAAAACTATTAATCAAATGCTATTAACCAGAAGAGAAATTCGAAGGAAAGAAAATTTTTGTACAGAAGATAGAATCTTTTAATTATTGTGAGCTTGATCCCATCGATCTTCTTCATTAGAAATAGGGAAGAAGGAGCGGATAAACTCCCCACTGATGGGATCGTAAGGGAAAAAGGCATCATTACCGGTGGAGGACAGAGTGAGGGTCGCTGAGGTCGGGTCAATCGCTGGAACTCCAGGGTACTGTTGCTGGTTCTGGCCATAGTGAAACTCGTTCTGGGCCGATTGTTGGCTTGGATTGTAAAAAACAGGCATAGGCGCTGCCTGATTGCTAGCTAGACCCATGCCAACCCTGCCAAAGGTGTTTGGAGCCATAGGTACTTGTGACTTAAGCTCATAATTAAGAACGGGGAGATCACTTAAGTCATAATCCATACCGAGAGCAATTCGCCGAAGGTTACCGTCGCACAACTCCCACGCACGCCGTGCTGGGAGACTACATTCGGCCATGGAGAAGAGCCAACGTATCGCCTTCTTGGACGCTTCGAAGATGCCTTTCTCCTCAGCTGGAATGTGGATGCAACCGAACGATAACTCGAGAAGAAGAACAGTAGCAGATTGCATAAGATAATGTAGAATGCACCACCAAGGGCAAACATGATAGAGCTGGACAGCGTTGGGTTCGTCGGGGATCAAATCAAGCATCTGACGCGCGGAGTTCAGAGTGATTTCCGCCATTTCATGGCTGAAGGAAGATTTCCCAGCAGGAGTAGTCCTCCGAGCATCGCGGCGACACAGGCACGGGCGTCCCAGTGTGATTCGGGCACTATAGTAGTGGAACGCCAGAAAGAGTTTTCCACGAAGCATGTCCACCCCCTGGTCCTCCCTCCGGGTGAAGTCCAATGCCTCGGGAAGATTGTTGTACCAAACGTCAATCCGGGATCTGAGTTCCCCAATACGATTTTCAATGTGCCTCCACGGTACCAAGACACAATCCAGTGAGTACACTCGATTGACTATTTCCTGAGCAACAACTGCCAGGTCGACATAAAAAAGGAAGATAAGCGCATTGCTGATGGGCTGCTTCTTCAGCCACGAGTTATCACGCAGCTTGTCTTTATGTGTGGACTCCCTGGCCCCTGTCGGGTTTGAGGGCATTTGTCGAACAAGGGAACTTGCTAATGGCGATTCCACCAACTCCTGACGATATTCTTGGTCATTGAGAAGTCTGGCTGCGTCGGGCTCTCGAAGGTGATCTTCCTCGAATGGGAGAGGCAAAGGCGTTGTACATATACCGTCCGTTATGCATGACACTCTCCCAGTCATGATCCCAAGCATGTGTTCAAAAGTATACACACACCACCAGACCCTGTAGCGCGCCTCCTTAGAGATATCTGGCGTGCTTTCGCTAGTGTTTTTCATATTCAATCCGAGTGAAATTGCGGAGCGAACGGCTACAGCCGTGATTTTCCAAGCTCTAGGTCAAGTTCTCAGAAGAAGGTCCAAAGCAGGTTCAGGGCCCAAGGAACAGATACATACCGATTAATTTGGTCCGATGCAAGAAGATAAAAAGCAACTAAGCCCTCAACCTGAACCTGTTGAAGATCCGGGTGGCTAAAAAGAGCATCTCCATTCATGCTGAGAATCCGAGCTCGGGTCAAGTACACCAAATGGTCGTTATCATCACCACGCCACGGCGCCTTAGTTAGGTGGGCATGTTTGGCGGAGATGGCGAATATCAAATTAAGGATGGCCAACCATTTGTCGCCAGGTCGTGCGGCACTGTCGAAGAAGGTTCTGTATTGCGCACGGAAGAGTGTACGGCTTATTATAGGGTAGAACGAGTGAACCGTTTCCAAGTAGTCTTCGAACAATTTGTCCGCCAGTGGTCGAGGGGGCATCCAATAAACTTGCACCGGGCCGGGGACTGAGATATCCAAATCGTCCAAATGATAGTTCGCCGTATGAAGAGCAAATTCGTTCTCATCGGACTCGTCTTCGAAAGATCCAGGCAGTTTGCAGGCGCGTTGCTGGGCCTCCCTACTCAATCTCTGCATCCAAGTAACTTCCGAGTTTTTCCCCATGTAACCGGTAGCCCGAGAATTCTCATTCCGGTTCACATCCTCCTCCACGCGGTCGATGGCTTCCAAGGATCCAATGGAGGAAGTAGAGCTCCTTTCGTCGATACAATCGTCTTTATCTTGAGGCGTTACCGAACTGGACTGCGAGGCAGTAGATGCACGCTCGCCACTAGATGTACCAGAGTACTAATTGAAAGTCAGGAATATGCGCCGGCTGCTAAACAACGGTAGAAGGCAAAAGCGCGCCGACCTTATCCAGAGTAGCTCTGATCTGCTCTGCAGTCCTACCATCAACGACATTTCCAATATCTCTTAATAATTTCTCGTATGCTTCAGCCTTCGTAGAAAGACTGTCCAATTGCCTTTTTATGAAAGTTAATCATGAAGAATTTAAACACAGGAAGACAGCGTGCACAAACAACATACCCTTTCGTTCGTTCCCTCCATGACGCCGGATACTTACAAGTCACTCTCAGCTCTTTACACTGTCGGCAGATTGGCGTGTCCCCACTACACTTTGTTTTCCGCGCCCTGCAAGATTCGCAGGCCAGGGGCACACGTCGACTATAACCGGAGGAAACACCAGACCGCTGTCGAGGAATGGCGACCTTTGCATTCGCGGTGTGTTTCTTTATGAAATGACTATTGCGCGAAGGCATGCTCGAGATTTGCGGGGTGCGCGGCGCGATACTCGGCGCGATACTCAGTGTGGCCGGAGTATTTGAGTTGAACATAGCATCATCCCCTGGAACGTCAGAGGAAGGTTGACTAGGCATCTCGCTTCGGGGGATGGTATTGGCCGACTGGATATTATCGGAAGGCGCCTCCATTTTGGACTTTGCGAGATCTTCGAGTGTTTCGCCACAAAGCTGCGGAGGTAATTGGACCGAAGATATGAAGGCGAAAACCGATACAATGCACTCTGTTAACGGTGAGCTATGCGCAATTGTTCAAATATATTGCTCTTCCGTTTCCCAACGATAAATTTAGGTAGTGTCAACGCTTGAATCGACTACAAGACGAGCGCTCAAGCCAGAAAATTACCATCGTGCATAGGAGTGAACGTAACAGAGGGATTGGATATAAAAAAGTGATTGGCATGTAAAAGTGGCGCGTGTTTTCACGCTTACTTTCTCTCCGCCTATTTATTCGGTACCAATCGAGGCCTATTTCGATCGAGAAGGTATGGTGGACAATGATGGGAAGAGAGGGGAATTGACGATGAAGATTGGCGGGGCCCAGAAGTAATCTGCCACAGGGGGGTTGTCCAATCACAATGGAAATCAGTCAGTCGACGGCTACCCGATTAGATAACCTCGCCGTGACATGACGACACAGAGACGTCGCCCTAATTTTTGGGAGCCTGCAAGTTATGTATAACTTGGTATCTACATAACAAGTGAAAATTTGACAGAGTATCGTAATTGTAACGTGATTCAAGGCCACAGGCGCTAAATGTACATTGAGACATCAGACATAAATCTTCTTTTCTTCCTTTTTTTGGTTTAACCCTTTTAAAGACGTTTCTCTGGCCGTTCAATGGCGGCATCGTCAGTAGTATTGGTCTCTTCCCTCTTTAGTCCATCACGCCAACTAATCAAAAACTGGAAGCCACCCCGTGTAAAACGACGAAACGAATACACCCAAACCAGTTAGGGAATATTAAAATAACAAAACGTAGAGAAACACGCAGACGAAGGGAAAAGAAAAAAGGAAAGAAAACACGTAACAATATATGTACAGGTGAAGAAGGCTCTTAGGCCGAAAGCGAACAGCGGAAAGAAGATCCGAGAAGAATATTTCAGAACAACCATTAAGCAAGGACACTGTACAAGATTAGAGTAAAGGGAGCAGGCAAGTGAGGTGGAATGAGGAATGCTAGCGCAAATATATGGCGCCAACAGGGCGAGAGTAGAGATGAACAAAATTCCGAACCAGGTGTAGAAGTCTAAAACCAGACCGAAGTCCCTCAAGTCTATCGATTGCGGGATGGACGTGAAATGCGTCGATGCGATAATCAGATTTCTCCAAACATCTCATCGAGCTCGTCGACATCGACGGTTTCAGGGTTTTGCATCTCCCTCCATGAATCGAAAACCATGTCGACGTCTGTATTCGAGACGGTCCTGGGTGCCAAGGAAATCTTGCTTTCCTGTTCAACCAGGTCCGACATCTTCATATCGAGGTCTGGTACGTCGCTGTTGAGCATGTCGATCGACCGTTTCAGTGCAGAGACAGGTGCGACAATGGGATCTTCCGGAAGGCTGATCCGAGGTGCGCTCACCATACTATCAGCGTTCACCTCCATATCCAATCCATCATCCGAAGCCGCACTCGTGCCAGACGAGAGTGACGAGGCCACGGACGTGAGAGATGGGGAGGGTGAAGTACCGAACAGGGCAACAGCGGCAGCCTCATCGAGGTCTTGCTGTTGGCGCAGCTGCTCGTGTAGCGAGGGCTGTGCCGAGTAGCCTCCGTGAGAGAAGTAGTCGTCCTCTGGGTTGTCAGGCATCTGATCGCCACTAATCGACGAAAGCGGACCATCCTCAACTGGGGTTCCGACAATGCTCATATCTCCGTCGTTCAGCTCGCTTAGACCCTGAGAAAGAGCAGATAAGTGTCCTCGAGTCTTCTCGGCCTGACTGGCTTTTTCCCCAGAAGCCCGTTCGCGCACGGCACTGGCAGTCTGTGTGAACTCCTTCTCGTCACCCTCCAGTGGTGGAGAAGCAGCACG
Source organism: Aspergillus hancockii (assembly GCA_001696595.2). NCBI lineage: Eukaryota > Fungi > Ascomycota > Eurotiomycetes > Eurotiales > Aspergillaceae > Aspergillus > Aspergillus hancockii. The sequence continues at coordinate 62,963 of MBFL02000099.1, forward strand.
GTTCGAGTGCATGAGGCGCGTATGCTGATGGTCGAACTCGGTAGTATTGTTTCTCGCTACACTACCATCGCGGGCATCCAGATCAATATTCTCTTCCTCGAAGTCGGGAGAGGACAGATCAACCTCAGGGCTCATCGAGCGTTCCCGCGCCAAAGCGTCTTCCTCGTCCAAGTCCGCGCTGGAAACACTCGGCGTGATGTTTTTCCCATCTACGCCTGGGATTATGATATCGTCTGAGTTCTCAGGTAGAGGCTGACGAGGTGACGTCGTCAGGTAATAGTAGACTTTCCGGGGGTGGACTGGGATCAGCTCCTTCGCCACGGGACACGGCGCGAGGGCTGTCCAAGGACGCTTCATGTATGTGCTCAATCGGGAGGACAGTAAAGCGGCGGGATTCGCGGAACTAAATGAATTGAGCCATTAGTACTAGAACTTCAGAACTAGTGAAAGGTATGAACCAAGACATACTTTGCGACATTCTCATTGAGTGTAACTAGAACGGCGGCAAGCTCTTTGACCAGATGCGGGCGATTGCCAGTCTTTTCCAACTGCTCTATCACGCCAACCACAATGTCATCGTTGATACCTTCCGTGTCGATCTTAGGCGCGACACCCCCGTCCGTAGGTGATGGAGGTGGCGTCTGTTCCAACGCCCCGCGTCGACCAGTCGAACGTGCACCAGAAAACTGCTCCTTCGCGGTCGATCGCGACGCCGAGGACGGCTCTGGAGACAGTGGAGCGGAGTCGTGCGACCTCTTTACTTTCTTCGAGGGAGGCAGTTGCTCGTCGGTCGCGTGTGGCGATTTCGAGGCAGACGGGAATCGGCGAGAGGTACTGGGAAGGTGAATACCCAGCGATGGAAGTGACAATGACTTGCGGCGAGTATTATAAGGCATAGTGTATGAAGGAATGGAGTTTTGGTCGGTGAAGTTGTAGGATACACACAGGTCAAGATAGGAGTTCTAGATAAAGCACAATAATAATAATGATAATAGCACCCAACTAAAAAACACAGCAAGACAAAGAAATATAATGACAACACGACTAGAATACTAATAATAATAATAAAAAGAATAGACACTAGTAACACAAAGGAGGGGGGGGAGAGAGTGTGTATGTATGTAGAGTGAAGTACAGGAAGTATGGGGATGGGAAGGGTAGGAGAAAGAGAAAGGGAGAATGATGATAGACAGTAACAATGATGCTGAGAATAATACCGCCCCTCCGGGTGTACGGGAAGAATAGGATAATCACAGCGAACTTCAGTGGCCAGAGTTAGGGACCTGATGGAGCAAAATTCATGAAAGAGGACCCAGAGAATGATCAAAAAATAATTGTAATAGTAATGGATTCCGCAGCTCTGAGGAATCGCTGTTTGGTTGTGGATAATAATTTCTCGATCTTCTCATTTTTTCCTCTTTTTTTTTTTTTTTTTTTGTAATTTTTTTTTTATTAGGAGGGTGGTCTGGAGGCTAGGAGGAAAGAGCAAAGAAAAAAAATTAGAAAAGAAAAAAAAAAGCGGGTGCTTTAGGGTGGCGGTTATTGGCCAGAGATTCAGGTGGGGCGTTTTTCTCTTCTTTTCAAGAATGCAGAAAGAGAAAAAAAAATTCTTGGTTGTTTTGGTTTTTCCTCCTTCAACATTTTCTTCTCTTTATCTCACAGGATTACCCCTCCATGTTGGGGAGGGAAGGAGGAACAAAAACAAACACCATGCGACCTCATCCAATCCATCTTCACCGCTTGATGCTTCAGGGAGACTATCGTGGCTCTAAAGCAAGTGCCTTGTGTGTGCTTGCTTGCATACATAAATAACATACGAGTACCATACCCGTACCTCATCATCCATGCGGCCGAATGAAGGGGCAAAAAGTACAGTGGGGCTCACCATGTGTCTATGACGACCGGGAGGATTTTCTTGAGTGGTGATTGGCTACGGGAGACAGTGATCAACTGAGGTTCTGCATGGACTATGCACCGTGGAGTTCTTAAAAACATAAAGAGGCAAGCCGGGTAACGACTGCTGCACTTGGTTGCTGCGCAGGATATCTCGGATCGAGAGCAACAAACAATTGATCGTATATAGATTGCGAGAACTTTAGTCTCGAGCTCTGACCTTCAGTCTAAAATCCCCGTCCGTCTACACACCGTCTGTATTCGACTGATTTTCGGGGTTTACAATTCCTCACCGACTTCTCGACACCGTAATTCTAATTAATTGCCTAGTTTCTAGGTATTTCCATGTTTACGAGGCGTGGATGCCTGCAGGGTATATCTACCTACCTACAAAGAATGGCCATGCCTCAGCCTCGGAAGTTTGACCTTCAGCAATACAACTAAATATCCACTGTAATAGCTACTTCATACCTTGACAAAGACATAAAAGACAAAGGCTGCATCATCTACGGGTAAGTGCATCATCGTTGAATGTATCCCATGGTACGAGTCCATCTATGCCGCCGTAGTTTGAGCAAGACGGCTGGTGTTGACTAGTATAGGTAGAGAACAAAAAAACAAGGAAAGGAAAAATGGTAGGCCTAGGAACAAAGGGGCCTAGTACCGACCACTTAGTGCCATACATAGTATAGACTCATGCACTTTTTTATGCACTAGTAGCCCAGAGTAAAAAATGGAACCCAAAGGGCAAAACGAGGCCAATCGAAACCCGCGCCAAGTCCCCACCTTAAAAACAGCGGATTCCATGGAATCGCATTCCTAGTGTGACCGTTTGGTGAGCAGCGGCAAATCAGATCGGATGGAGTGGAGTAAATACCGAGCCGTCTAGAAGACTTCGAAGGAATCCAATCGGATAGACCAGAGGGAGGGCTATGTTAGCTCTATCCACTGTAGTAGTCTTAGGAAAGGAGACGTCGAGAAAATGGATGGAATGGATCTTTATCCAGTAACAGCTCGCCACTGGAAATGCCACCGTAAGGCTGTGTCGGGTTGGACTTGTCCATTGACAACACTCTTGCGATCATTGCTGCGTGTGGTGACCCAAAAAGCAATGAATCTGCCTGCAGATGTTTTAACATACAGTACACACGCACACACATAACATGGGATGTGTGATGTATCACCCGCACGCAAGGGGTCAATCTAGCCGTGACAATTTATGTGTCTGTGCTGCAAAATGACTTCCGTCGCGCTGTAGACAACGCGATAGTCGTACTGTAGGGCTGGCTGTCTTTCTGTTTATCTTTACCGAAGGATTGGTGGGATCATTCCCAAAATTGTTGTATCATCCCCTGTTGCCTGGGAAGAAGGGGTCCAACTTGTTACATCGAAGGTCACATAACTTGTCTGGGGCACCCTCTCCACATGATTCGCAATCTCATTTTCTCCTCCTAAGATAATAGATAAGTCGACAGATTGGAGTAAGACCTGAGTTGATCCTCGAGTTCCATGTTTATCTGTCCCTCTACCTGCATATGTAGATGTTTACAGCTGTACGTGTCCATACATACCCTTCTCCCCACCTTCTCCCTGCGGAACAATATGCAGTTATTATGCGTCTAACGGCAACAACGACAGCGCTTCAACTTATGATAGATTTACATGTCTACAACATTGCTCATCCAGTCGGCGACTATACGAAGGAGTGTTTTGAATCCTGTTAATTCAACCACTCGACAAGGTCGTTGACTCAAAACTTATCCCAGGCTATAACCCTAGTAGAAAGGTTATAATTTATCCATGGACTAGTGCCTACTACTAATGTAACATCACTACTACTAGATACATAGATGATTATGATATAACTCTCCCTAGGCTGTAGTCAAACAAGGTTGATGAACCTTAATGGGGATATCCCAATTGGGCGATAATATATATCCACCTAAACTTCCACGCAGATTGGATACCTTTTTTTCTCCGAGCCGATAATGATTCATGATGGATTATGTTCCTGCGAGGGGGTCCCTGGGTCCAGGTACATACATGTACATGACATATATAGGAACTCTACATACATAATGGAAGTCAAATTCATGTACCGTGCAATAACTGTTACCCCGCATGTGCATAACGCCATCTTGACCTCATCCGGGGTTGCATCTTGGTTCTACACCGAGTCTTGTCAGTAGTTCCCGAGATGTACATGAATCTTCCAGGATTGGAAGGAGTGCACAATGGCAAAGAGTTTCGTGATCATTAGACTGCGTAGGGATTTTTGTTTTGTTTTGATATATTTAGAGCATATATATGTCATATAGATGTATGTATCTCCTCGGCGGCTGTAAGGGCTCGATCCAGTGGCATTCATTGCCGTACAGTAATAAATATGTCATCACCTTACTGTCCTGGCTCTTGGGAAATTCACGTGGCTGGGGTGAATGTTAACTAAGCTTATTACCATTTGATATGAGATGGAGCACTATGGACATGGATGTGTGTCGATATGAATGATATCATATAAGATCTTCATATAATATAATAAGTATATTTACAATCACTTCGCACTCACCTCCACTGAACTATATTGGTTCTTATCGATATTTATGGTGGTGTTACAATGCAAAGAAAAATAGTATGTATAGTTGTCTATACCTTCACTAGGATACATGCTATAGTACAGAACCCCTCTTTTCATCATTGATATACAAGAATACCCTGAACCTCTAATCACTCCTCCTCGGCCTCAACACATATTTCCACGTAGTCCCAAAATGCCACCGTTTCTCCTCAACAATTTCCAACCCACTCTCCCTCACAATCTCCCCAATATCCCGATTCCACCAACACCCATGCCGGTCTGCATGAGCAGGCGCCAAATTGTCTAGAATCCTATTCAACCACCTGTAATGCGACCTCCCATGCTCCAGCAGCAAAATCCTCCCCTTAGTTGGCTCCGTAATCTCCCCATAATGCCGCAGCGCACCAACAGGATCCGGCATTGAACACAACCCCATAGTCTGCACCACCGTATCATAACAACCCCCATCCTCCAAACCCCCAACATTCTTCGCATCCTGCGCCCGAAATCTCGCCCCCTCAAACCCCGGATGTAACATCCGGAACTTCTCCCGCGCGATTTCCACCATCTGCGGACTAAGATCAACAAACGTAAGCGAGCGACACCCCCGAAGCTCAACCTGCCCCCGTTCATCGGGCCTTCTCTTCTGCACAAGCTCGTAGTACCCGATATTGCGACCCGTGCCGCAGCTCACCTCGAGCACATCGCCGCGGGCCTTCCGGACGAGATCCTGCCGCTTGGAGCCCATCCGCATTAGCTTCTCGGACATCTCGACATCTGCGTCAAAGGTCCGCGCCGTGCGGTTGTAGCGGTCTGATACGTCCTGGGGCACATCCACGGACTGGGAACGGGCTACTTCCCGTCTGTAGGAGGCGTAGAGGTAGCCGCAGTATGTGCTCATGCCGAGGATGCTGACGCCTAGGATGGTCACTACTTTGGGCGACATGCGGTTTTGCGTGCCTTGGAGATTTGCAAGATGGGCATTGGCCCGTTTTGGTAGCGAGGATGTCGCTGGGGCCTTTTTGCTGTGAAATGTTAGTGAATAGCTCTAATTCTATGTATATATCAACTATGGATGCTGGGGAGGATTTGTGTTTTCAGGGAGTATGGGCAAACCTTCAACATTCAAAGGGGGGATAGGATGTATACTAACTAACCCTAGACCATCGACCGGATTCTTGCTGCCGGTCCTTTGCGGACTGGGGACAGGCACCTTGGCTTTCTTTAGTGCGGCCCGGCCTACTCGGGGCGTGCTCATCGTTGTAGATTAATTGATGAAGATGTAATCATACGATTTCTCGTTCAATTCCGCAGTTTTAAAGATCCTCGGGCCGATATATATCCTGTTCTTGAAAAGGACTCAACTGCGTTCCAATTGAAGGACGCTAAACGCATAAACAGAGTCAAAGTCTCTGAAAAAAAAAAAAAGATGGTCAATGCATGCAGTGGACATCAACATATGATTTTCCGGGGTTATTAGCCGAACATGTCAAGGGGAGATGCTTGGGATCTCGGGAGTTCGTTGCGGCCGAAAAAAGCCAAGCCAAGCAGCAATAGGGCGTATCTTCTTATCATATCGGCAACTAATCTTGGGGTCCTCCTATATCGCTCCGGCGTGGAGCCACTTTTAAAGACTCGCCCGTCTGGGGTTCCGACCTGCACTTAGGGCAGTCTCGATATTCCTGCTAACACCACCTGGTCTCGACCTCGAGTCAAAGAGCGACACACTTGAGTATTTCCTTTCTGGACGGTGTGAATACGACAGACGAATATGGCTTTGCCACCGAGAATCCTGATCGTGGGTGGTGGTGTCTTCGGATGTGAGTGATGGATATACTACTGAGCTGGTACCTCCCTGATCTTGTAAATTAATTCTTGATCAATCCTGTCAACTACCTATCACGCCATTGACCTCAATGAAAACGTTCCCCGTCACTGACTCTCTCTAAACAATGCAGTATCCACCGCCCTCTCACTGTCCCGGCGACACCCTACCAGCCAAGTCACCGTGCTCGAGGCGTCGCCCACGATCCCCAACCCCCACGGGTCCTCCGTCGACGCCTCGCGCATCGTCCGCGCCGACTACTCGCACCCCGTCTACGCCAAGCTCGCCGGCGAAGCCATTGACCGCTGGCGCAACACCGAATGGGGTGCCTCAGACAACCGCTTCATCCAAAGCGGCCTCCTCCTCGTCTACCCAGAAGGCAACACCAACGGCAAAGAATACGCAGCAAAAAGCTACGAAAACGTCAAACAACTCGAAGGCAACAACGTCGAGCTCCTCACCTCCAAACAAGAAGTGATAAGAGTTGCGCCAGCCTACGGCGAGGAACTACACGTAGCCGGCGGCTACGTAAACTGGGGATCGGGCTGGTCTGACGCCGAAGCCGGAGTGCGATATGCGAAGTCGCTCCTCGACAAGGAGGGCAAGGTCAGCTTCCGAACCGGGTCGGTCAAGAACCTGGTGTACGCCGACGGTCCAGAGCGCAAGGTAACCGGCGTCGCATTGGAGGACGGACCATCGCTTACGGCCGATCTGGTTGTTCTTGCGACGGGGGCGTGGACGGGGAAGCTTGTTGACCTTCGGGGGCGGGCGACATCGACGGGCCAGGCGGTTGCGTTCCTGCGCATTTCGGACGAGGAGCAGCGGCGGCTGGAGAATATGCCTACTATTCTTAACTTTGCGACGGGGTTCTTTATTATTCCGCCGCGGAAGAACTTGTTGAAAATTGCGCGGCATGCGTACGGTTATGTCAATCCCAAGCAGGTCCCTGTACCTGGGCCTGAGGGGGCAACGATGGAAGTCAGTTTGCCTGAAACTGGGGTGCCGCTTCCGTTGGAAGGCGAGGAGGCTCTGAGAAAGGCGCTGGGGCAGTTGCTTCCTAGCCTTGCGGACCGGCCATTTATCGACACCCGAGTCTGCTGGTACACTGATACGTAAGTTGGCTCTCACTGAGGATGGGTACTCGTACTTGGTAGAACTGAAAATCTAATGGTGAAACAGACCCGAAGGTCACTTCATCATCACCTACCACCCCGACCACCCGAATCTCTTTCTCGCGACGGGTGGTAGTGGGCACGGATACAAGTTCCTCCCGGTGCTTGGTGACAAGATTGTGGACGCCCTGGAAGGTAAGCTTGAGCCTGAGCTGCGCGATCTCTGGAAGTGGCCCGCAGCTGTAGAAGGTGAATTCGAAGGGGATGGAAGTCGGTCCGGGCAGCAGGGTTTACGATTGATGGAAGAGCTGGCCAAAACTAAGAAAGCACAGTGGAAGGCCGTCCTCTAGCCTGGGGCTAACACTGCACATAGATATCCCGTAGATACCTTGTATATAAAATCCCTACAGAACGGTTTGTCTTATAGCTGGCAACGAGGAAAAGAGCTAGCGGCTATTACATCTAATTCATATTAAGGGAGATTTACTGGAAATACGTCTGCATGATCATCACTCCATTTGTTCCGTAAGTTATCGAGCATAGTCAAAGGAATCGTGCCAGGTTCGTTGCCTGGACCACCAACCAGCCAGTGCATTCGTCCACTTCCGTAGTCTAGAGAAGATATCGCAGTAATTTTTTCCCATCGGATTCATCGTCTTTCCCCAATAGTCATAGTATCATATAGGGAATAGAGACTTCCATGCTGACAGACATATCACGGAAGGATGAGTACCCGACAGGTAGAGAACGCGAAAACAAGTGATTAAGAGGCAGCAACCATCGACCAGCGCACAGTACCGCCCCCTTGAACCTGCGGTGTGCGACTTCTAATTGTTAAAAACACTTTAGTTTGTTGAAACAGACAACCAGAAATACCGAATCGCTAGAACGCCGTAAAAATGCTAGCATAAGGAATCGTCATATGCGAGTTCGAGAAGAAAGGTAACAACCAAGACGCTTAGAACGTCTTGCCTTGTTCATAATACAATCTCGCGGGGGCCAAAAGAGGGGAAAAAGAGAAAGCAAATGTTAATACACGGTGAGAAGAGGTGAAGGGCTTCTAAAGGGTGATCAACCCATGCCAGCGAACACCGCGACAAGCCTTCAGACTTTGCGGAAATCTGAAGATAAGTTAGCGACCAAGTCTATAGATATAGGATGTAAGGTACTATACCAGAAAGCACAGGATAGATCAGTTCAAACGCCTGGTAGATCTCCTCACGGACCTTGGCGCCAGTTAAGACAATCTTTCCGCTAACGAAGATCAAGAGGACAATCTTGGGCTTCATCATACGGTAGATGAGACCAGGGAACAGCTCAGGTTCATAAGAACTAAAGTTGTGATGGCGGCTAGCCAAACCTTCCAAGCGAATGGGGAACTTGATATCGCAAGAGCCGACAATGTTCTGGATCTTGAAATCCGTGAATTTGGCATTGAATCCGAGCTTCTGGATAATACGAGCGTACTTCCTGGATGCTAGCTTCGAGTCGTCCTCCGACTTGGCACCAGTGACAACCATCTTGCCCGAGGCGAAGATCAGAGCGGTAGTCTTGGGTTCACGAATACGCATGATCACGGCCGCAAAACGCTAATAAGAAAAGCAGTTCAGCCACACTGTGCCCTGACGTGGAAAGCTCAGGGAGGTGTGGAATGGTATACCTTTGGGTTGTACTCCGCATTTCTTGCGTGGAGCGCAATAGTTTTCAAGTCCAGGCGACAGTCAAGATTTACAGTAGCGACAATGTTTCTTTAAAGAAGAGATCCTTGTTCAGCATTCTGGTATACCAGAAGAGACAGCAAGAGTATACTCACTGCAACGTAGGCACAATGCCACTCCCCGGAGTGTTAGCACCCGGAGTCGCAGCGGGAGTCGCGGGAGTCACCCCGTTGCCGTTGGTGGCATTGCTTCCCTGCTGCTGGCCATTCACATTTCCGTTTGCACCCTGGAGGTTTATCGCCATGTTTCCATCTTTTTCGGAAGGCGGAGTCAAATCACCTGCGCCACCGGGAAAGGACAGAGATGCAGGAGAAGTGAAGGCCCGGGCCTGCTGCGCGGTGGAGGGATGGGTTGTAAGAGAGTCCATTGCGACGTAGAGTAGATGATACTCGAGCTGTAGACCAGCCAAAGGCTGAGTGGATACGAGAGCTTTGGATTGGCAGTCTGTTCCCGAAGGACAGTCAGTCAACGTGTGACTCTCAACGTTGGGAGTAGCGAGAGATAGGTAGGTGAGACAAGGGTAAGAATATATTCAGTGGACATGTACATAGATGTATGCGACAGTTGGTATAAAACACAAGACCATGATGCGGTAAAACGAGGCAGAAAAATTTTTCGTAAGAGGGAAGAGCAGGATACATACCCTTTGTGGAGATGGACAACTCAATGTCTCCCCTACAGCAAAGCTGCCTTTTGTTCAACCACAAAAAACTGTTTCGTTGGGATGCGAAACAGAACTGAGCTCAAGGTCAAGGAAAGTAAGACCTCAACAAAGAACACCAGTGGAGATGTTGATAGATGACAGAGAGGATATCCAACCAGCAGGGTGAATATCAGAGGGTGATGACGACAAGAGAAGAACTAGAAAAGCACAGTGAAGTGTTTTCCAGATATTAAATCAACAGGGTAATTGTCTCAACTATGGAAAGGACAAAAAAAACAGCGCAAAGTGAAGGGAGTGGACACAAGATGATGTGGACTTTTTGCCAAAAGCCAAACAAATTTTTTTTGTCTTTTTTCCTTTTTCCTTTTTTTCCTTTCCTCGAATTTGAACTGTCTATCTGCGATATGAAGAGAATGTGGGTGATATCTGGTAAAGATGCAGACCTAGGAGCCAAAGGTTGCAAACTTCCTGTTTCAGGAACTGAATCTTGAACAGATGAGAGAACAGAAATGATATTTCTTTCCCTTTTTGGGATTCCTAAAATATTCTTCCCGGAATCTTTAAGCCACAGAAGCACAGAAGCAGAGAATGCTGTAATAATTAGCAAAACTCTGCGACTTGTATTGGGCGGAGTATGGAGAGGATGAGGGAGAGGGGAGGGCGGAAAGAAGACGACTGTATGGCGTTCCGGGGCGGTGCCAAGACCAGGATCAAAAATTCCAAGCGCATCAGGAAGTGGGAGGTTGGGCCTTTATATAGGCTGACTCACAGCACCCGAGAGAGTGCTGGCGTCAGGGGGGGCTGGACCCGGCGACGGCGGCGGCAAAAGCAGCGATGGGCGGTCGCGCTCATCCATGGATTTGGTTGCTTCGGCTCTGTTCTCAGGGTATTAGCGCTCCACTAGCGGCTCTTGGGTGGCCAACCCTTCTTGACTTCACCCCAGCAAGCGCTCCTCGGTCGGCTCTGGTTTGTTGATCTATGGATCCACTCAGCACAAATTTGTTTGGGAGCCCCACTAGGTGTACACGCTCTGTTTGGCTGTTGCCCCCTTACGTATTCTCCCGGTCAGCGCCATGGTTGCAGCCACTGTCCCTTCATCCAGTCCGCTTTGCTCCTGCTCGACTGAGTCAGTCCCACCGCCGAGCCTATCCATTCCGTGTCCTTCCAATCATGCCGCGTTGCTGTTCTCGGGGTTTCCCTCACGACGCGCCTCGTTCATCCCACGCTGCTTTAAATGCTGGTAGGCGACTGAGCAAAAAATTTCGCCTCCCACCACCCACCGTTCATCCATGGAATCAATATAGTATTTCTTATCAGTGCTTCCGACTTTTTATTTTCTTTCCTTTTTTGGTAGTTATTGATTTATACAGCGTTGCTTAAATCATGGCTGAGCAAACCCAAAAACCAAAAAGGATATAAAGAAAGACAAGGAAGAAAGCAGCCTCAAACATGGAATAGTGAAGTAAAATGAAGTCTGCCGTCTTTTCCCTTTTTATTTTTTATTTTTTTTTTCTATTTTATTGTATTCTATTTTTCCACCTCAGTTTCCTTTAGGCTACGGTGTCTTTATTGGATCGCTCCGAACCCTCAGCAAGCGCCGCTCGGGACACGGTGGCGCCCACCGCTTTCCCCAGATCTTAGACACATTTGTGATCCACCGACTTGCCTTTTTTTTTTTTCTTTTAAAACATCCCATGATCTGTCAAATCTTTACCTGACAATAAACATCCGATTCCGTATAAATGTGCACTTTCGTCAATAATGCATGGACTGGTATTTTACATACCTCGGCGGTATGCTGAATACCATACAGCTCATACTTGGGTTTGTGTACATAACTACTATTACCTTTATCAACATTCCACCGAGCCCTCGACACAGGTTATTCTCTGATGATAATACGGTTACGAAGTCGAAGTAAATACTAGGTTTATTAGGAGTTCTACCTTTGACGGTGCAGGGCGCGGACCAAGGAATTTCTTTTCTCCTGTCGCGTCACATGCCATGTAGATACTGTATGAAATCCAATCTCAAGGTATTGATTCCACCATCGACGTAACGGAAGGTACTGCAAAGTACACTAATGAAATGCTTGTCTAAAATCTTCTAACCTATCTCTTCATTCTAAGGACCACGTGAGATTTTCGTTCATGTGATTGCAGACAGTAAGGTAGAGAGGGGTTTCATTCTCCGTATTGTGTACACCGGATGATGCATCTGTAACTCCTTATCTTGCGTCTTATCAAGCTGATAGTGATAAGCTAGCATCGAGAGCCGAATAATGCATGAACCCCAGTTCTATACTTCGGATCTCCTAAGACAAAGGACACATGTAGGTAGTTATATGAGCTGTATGTCCTCCCGACGGATAGCGGTACAATAGCGGAACAACCAGGCGGATGTGATTCCTATTGCCGTGTTTCCTATTGGCTGATATTACCTCGGGTAGGCAGTAAAACCGAGAGTCTGTTAGCCTCCCACTAAGATTATGACTTAGTCACCTTGGTTCATTTATTCTTCTGAGCACCTTGTCCAACAATATAATCCGATTCCCTTACTCTCTGTCATTTTTGAACGGCGCCGTATCCCTTGTCATGCATTATCCCCGCCTATAGGAACACCACAACGTGCGCTACTTTGTTCCCTCCCGTTTCTTCACCACTTCGCGATGGCTTCAAAAGGAGCCGTTCTGCCTCTGTTGAGGCGCGAACTACGCCCTACCTCAAGGCTCTCGAGAGCTTCGTTTTCATCGGTTGCGAGCCCAGTTTGGAGCTCTAAGAGATCCACTTCAATATCCGATCGGAAGACCTCCCGTCATGCAGCACTCTTTGCGCCGAGTCGGACACACAGTCAAATTCGAGCTTTTTCGCAGTCTCTGTCAAACAAGCTCACGGACGAGAACGGCCAATTTGATCCCCGACAAGTGGAAAGAGAATCGGACGAGGTCGATGTTTGTATCGTTGGTGGCGGTAAGGACCCCCCCTACTTCCCCCTTTGTTCGGTCCCCTACCGGAAAATCTATGTGACTGATTGAATTGCTCTACCTCTTTAGGCCCCGCCGGTCTTGCCGCAGCGATCCGATTAAAGCAGCTGGCTAATGAGGCCGGTAATGAGGAGTTTCGTGTTATTTTATTGGAAAAGGCCGGCGAGCTCGGCGCACATATTCTCTCGGGCAATGTTCTTGAGCCGAGCGCTCTTAACGAGCTTTTACCAGATTGGCTTTCTGAGGATAATCCCTCGAGATTCGAGGGTGCCACACCAGCGAAAGGGGACAAGATGCGCTTTTTGACCAAGAATTCCGCGATCCCTATTCCTGCGCCACCACAGATGAACAACCACGGCAACTATATTATCAGCTTAAACGAGTTGACCAAATGGCTGGGGGAGCGAGCCGAAGAGCTGGGAGTGGAAGTTTACCCTGGCTTTGCTGCCAGTGAGTTGGTTTACAAGTCTGATGGTTCAGTGCTCGGTGTTGCAACCAACGATCTCGGAGTTGGCCGCGATGGCTCAGCCAAGGAGAGTTTCGAACGTGGTATGGAATTCCACGCTCGTGTAACCCTTCTTGCAGAGGGTTGTCATGGCAGCTTGACGAAGCAGGTTGTTAAAAAGTACGACCTTAGGCGTGACAGCCAACCGCAGACATATGGTATTGGCCTGAAAGAGGTCTGGGAAATCCAACCTGAGAAGTTCAATTCAGGTGAAATTGTCCATTCTATGGGATACCCGCTTTCAATGGATACCTATGGTGGATCGTGGATGTATCATTTCGGTGATAACATGGTTAGTATCGGATTGGTGGTTGGCCTTGATTATCCGAACCCCTGGCTCTCCCCGTATGGAGAATTCCAGAAGCTCAAGCACCACCCTCTTTTCAAGAAGGTTCTGGAAGGTGGCAAGTGCATCTCGTATGGCGCAAGGGCACTCAATGAAGGTGGCTTCCAGTCAATTCCAAAGTGTGCTTTCCCCGGCGGCGCCCTCATCGGTGACACTGCTGGGTTCCTGAATGTTCCGAAGATCAAGGGTACTCATTCAGCTATGAGGTCAGGTATGCTAGCCGCTGAATCCGCATTCTCAGCACTGCAAGGCAACGACGATGGCACCGTTTTCCTGTTTGACTATGAGGATGCTCTTCGAAAGTCGTCGATTTGGAAGGAGCTGTACGAGGTGCGCAACATGCGACCTTCCTTTAGTACTCCACTCGGAATCTACGGCGGTATCATGTACTCCGGTTTGGAAGCCTATATTCTCAAGGGCAGGACCCCATGGACACTCAAGCATCATGGCACGGATGCTGCAGCTACCAAGCCAGCATCTGAGTGCGAGAAGATCGAGTATCCGAAGCCTGATGGTGTGATCAGTTTTGATATCCTTACTAGCGTGAGCCGGACCGGCACCAACCACGAGGAAGACCAGCCGGTGCACCTGCAGGTGAAGGACTGGGACAAGCACAAGGACATCGCTTGGCCTAAATACAAGGGCGTTGAAAACCGGTTTTGCCCCGCTGGAGTGTACGAATATGTCGAGGACCCGACCAAGGAGCACGGTGTTCGCTTCCAAATCAATGCTCAAAAGTCAGTGATTACCTTCCCCCTCCCCCTTGTTGGTACATGTCTGCTTATACTAACGACTTTCAGCTGCATTCATTGTAAAACATGTGATATCAAAGTGCCTACACAAGACATCAATTGGCAAACCCCTCAAGGTGGCGAGGGCCCTAAGTATTTCATGACCTGATTCCAGCCTGTCTAGGTTTGTTTTTGGCAGTATTTGGGGGATTTTGCCTCCACCATCATCTTGAATTGGGACTAGGTGTGGCCACCACTAATTCTTCTGTCGTATTTCGCCTTGTATAAAAAGAGCAGCTGATTGGATCGGGGCGGGTTTCCTGTATATAAGTTTTTGGGTGCATTTTTCTGTTCTTGATATATAGTGACTTGCTCCGCACTATACATAGGGAGAGAGGGTCGGGATAGACTAGGAAAACAAAACAAATCTGAAAAATTACTTTTTAACAGAATGCTTGATCGAACATGTATCGTATCGAGTACTACCCTTTTCCCACCTCATGGACTTGCGGCTCAACCCCGTGGGGATGGGATCGGACGGGAACCGTGGAAATACATTTGCAGGTACGGTGTATTTATAGGACCCATTCTTACTACTGTACTATATGTACATCGACCCAGTGCTGCCACTAGATCTGTACTGTAGGTATGTATGTGCATAAATGGATGTGCGCTTCGTTGAATGTTCTTTTGGAAGAGTCATGTACTCAACTTCTTCGGAGGAAGTATTCCACCAGCATGAACCCTTGACTAGTGGCAGACCAGGATGGATACACAAACGCACAGCTCTTAAGTGATATCTACCCATCTCCTGATGATTGGAGGTCAACACAAGGCTGGACCTTCATTGATTGTCTTTGGTTGTTGGCGGGGCCACGTGGACCCGCCAGAGGAAAAAAGTGAGGCGACGGCTTTTGTCCAAGCTGTTTGGCTCGACTAAATTTGCATTGTTTTTCCCCTCCACCACTCAAAGAGGGAAGAAGTGCATCGGAAAGCTCCAACAACTGACAGGAGACGAGTCACTTGCCTCATCACGGTACTTCGACGACTCTCTTCTATGCATTGATTTTTATTTTTAACTTTTGGTTCTTACCGTTTCGCCTGGCGGTCAAACAAGAACACAGACCATCTTCTCTTTCTCTCGTGCTCTCATCCTCTCCTCTTTTGCTCTCTTTTCCCTCTCAACTCTCCCACACCTCTAACGTTCGACTCTTTCTTTCCTTTCCACCGCGGTCGGTTTAGGGACTTCGTTGGCCGACTTTCTAACTTTGACAGTGTAATCCTCAGCGATTAAGTTAAGCCACGAAGATCCTCGGTTCCCCCAATTAGGCGCCACCAGCAAACTTCTGGACCACGTCCCACTTGGGAATTCAGGAACAATAGCCATTATCCCGAAAAAAGAAAAAAGGACTGCGACCCTCTTGATCCCCAAGGTCTTCCCAACAACAACCTTCCCCTCTCCGGTTTACATCGATTGTCGCCATTTAACCTGGAAGTGCTTTTGGCCGTTGCGGGTTCTAAAGGCCAGAAATATCCTACTGGGTTTTTTAATTCCTCTTTCGTATTAGAGCCCATTCTTCCTTGTGACAACCATGACCGAAGTGTCGTCTACCCGACTTTATCTCGGGAATCTTCCCCGCAATGGTATGCAGCCGTTCATCAATCTTCTGCCCTGAGAGGCTCCCCCGATTCTTCAGCCCGGTCGGAATGTTGCCCATCTACTATTTTGCGCCCCAAGTACCAGGATGCTCCGCTGGATCGCCAAGGTTATATCGCTTGGCCCTGATGCGCATCATAGGGATTGCGCTGCAGTCACTGTTCTCTCTCCCAACGTTTGCCGCCAGGTGCCTATCTGATAGAGGACTCCCACTTATTCCCTGTTCTTGTTTCTTTTGTTGAAGCACCCGCAACGCCGGATACCCATTGGCAGCCCCAGAACACACTCCTGGATGAACTTGTATGATTTTTGATGGCAATAAGCTAACATTTTCTCGTGGCGCCCCATGTTGGCGCCATGAGAGGTTTTCAGTCACGAAACAGGATATCGAGGAACACTTTAGCACCCATGGCTCCGGAAAGATTACAGAGATCAAGCTTATGAATGGATTCGGATTCATCGAATATGAAGATGCAATGGATGCGAGAGATGTTGTACCAGGTAGGAGGCTACTTTCCGACGACGATTGAAACAGCTCTAACTTTGTTACTATTTAGCGTTCCGTATGTGTTTGGTTTCGCTCTAAATTCTAGAGTAACTGCAGTTCTGACCGATTCTTCCCAACAGATGGCAGTGATTTCAAAGGCGAGCGACTCACTGTGCAATTTGCGCGTGGGCCACGTCGTAAGGAGAACTTCCCTGGCCCAATGGACCGCCCCAATATGCCTCGTCCCCGGCGCACGGTCTACCGTATGATGGTTTCTGGACTCCCGGAAACAAGTTGGCAGGTTAGCAGCCCAAGTCTATTTCCTTCAGGATTCCCGGGACACCATGTATTTCGGCCGATGAGTGCCTGATAAGCTATCCCGCTTTCTTTTTCCCGCTTTCCTTTTGTCTCTCTTTCCCTATTTGCACGGATAGCATCTCCCAAGGATTCGACTCGGCCATGGTGCAACCTCCAACGTGGCGCTTGGATTCCTTGCCCAAGATCTAAGGTCCTCCCCGGTGGAGGGACGATTCCAACGCTATCACCCACAGTACTCTAAAGGCACACCCCGTGGACCTCAATTGCCTGGAGGGTTGTGATCTAGATGCTGGATGATCCCATTTGGACCGAATTCCCACCAGCAGCATGGACGCAGGCCATTTCTGGAACCCCCCTGTAGTTTGGTGAAGGCCGCGGCCCGAATCTGTTTCCTTCTCTATTCTCTTTTATTCGTACCCTTTGGAAAGTTCCGGAATCCAATTTTGCACCAGGAAATCAACTTACACCGCGGGATCATCTAGGACCTGAAAGATTTCGCCCGTGGAGCGGGTCTCGATGTCGTTTACTCGGAAACAGGCCGTGAACTTGGCAGAGGGTGGGTGTATCCACTATAACCAGGATTGTTTTCGGACCCTATTGACATTAATGTTAAAGGTTCGTTGAGTTTGAGACTGCAAACGACCTGAAGACGGCCATTGAGAAGCTCGATGGACGTGATTTCAAGGGTTCGAGAGTGAGCTGTGTCGCAGATGTAAGAGCCACATTGCGTCTAAGCAGCTAGGGCGAGGTCCTCATTATGATATTTTAGATCCAACCTTTTGAGGAGCGCCCTTTCCGTGATCCTTACCGATCTCGGTCCCCTCGCCGCAGCTATCCACCGATCGAGGAATACGACCGGAGATTCCCTGCACCTCGAGGCTACAGCCCCCGGGCTCATTACCGGGAACGGTCCCCCATCCCCATCCGCCGCGATTATTATGAACGTGAAGGCTATGGGCGTCGTTCTCCTCCCCGTCCTCGCATCGATGACTACCCACCTCCACGTCGGCCCTATGAAGACCCTTACGATGTCCGTCCTCCGCCGCCACCTCGATATGACGATCCATACATGGCACCACGGCCTTACGGACGCCCTCGTAGTCCCCCACGGGGCGAATATGCTCCATATGACCGCCGTGGCTACTGGTAAATACCTGTCTCTTGTGATTTGGTTGTCTTGACTGCATGGCGGATACCATCTGTGCTTTGTGTTTCAATTCCCTTTTCTATGTTCCCCTTGTTGCTTTGTTTCTCCCCCTTCCGCTCTTCCAAAGTTATTTGTGATCCACCCCCACCCTCATTTCCCGAACTCTACGCACCCAAAGGTGCGATGTGCGTGTTGTCGAAAAGCTCCCATTTTTTGCTTGACGTGAGGACGATTTCTG
The DNA here is from genome assembly GCA_001696595.2 of Aspergillus hancockii. Taxonomy (NCBI): domain Eukaryota; kingdom Fungi; phylum Ascomycota; class Eurotiomycetes; order Eurotiales; family Aspergillaceae; genus Aspergillus; species Aspergillus hancockii. The sequence continues at coordinate 81,165 of MBFL02000099.1, forward strand.
AGGCCTGTTGGGCACTTACTAGAACACCCCGAAACCCAAAGGAGAAAGGTATGAGATGACAGCTTAGCCGCTGTCTATCTAGCTTGCCGCCCGCTTTCCTCGAGAGATGATTTAATTTGCGGGAGGATATTTTTGTCGATCAGCGCTACGCCGAGTGTTGTGGATAGGATCACCTTTCTTTCCTGCGGCATACATAATTCCCTGATGATATGATATGGACCAATTACGAAACGAGGATGTTATTGTACAGTTGACCAAATAAGTTAATTGCTTGCTTATCCTGCGGAAGGTCTAGCTGGATGTGTATTACTAGGATTACTGGAACTACCGCTATGAAGTCAATTGACCGATGAGACTAGGCTGTAGGGCTGGTGATAAGTGCAGTACGTATTCATTCCACTAAGTTAGGTGGAGATAAGCTTTGTTTTGTTCAAAACAGTGTAATTTTCAAAAGCTGGTTGAAGCTACGTCTCTTCCCTCCCCGCGCTAAAAAGGGACCCCACCATTATTTTTCTCAATTAGTTGAATTCTCCAGACACAGAACTCCGACAAGCCACCACCATACAATCAGAAGCTGTTTGCAATTGGCAGGTCCTTCTGAGACCGTTTATAGTGTTGACGTTGGAGTGATACTTTCCTGAATTGATACTTGTTTTTGGCATATTCCTACTAGCTGGTGACGTCTGGGTGTTCTGACGTCAGGAGCTATTAAGCTTAGCTTTCGCTTAGAGGAACAGCAGCTGGCGAGCACAGAATCACTCATTGGCTTAATTTATTTCAACCGTTCAAAGGCCCTACGCATCTATCGCAATCACAATGGCCGAACAGCGAGTCAATGTTCATATCCCATCGCACCCGCCCGTACTAGATAGCGTGCGACTGTGTGATATTGAACTTCCCCTACCTGCAGGCCCAGAAGCATGGCATCGCCTCGGGAAGTCACAGCCATGCACAGCGTCTCTGAAGCTATCCTATTCCTCGGCTGTTGCAGCTGCGAACGCGGATGATGTTTCTCTCTCCATCGACTATGGGAAACTATACCGCCGTCTAGAGGAAGACATCCGCCATATCGGAAAGCATGAAGAGCACCCAGGGAAACGGCTGATCAGCCTGGAAGGCGGTCGACGGAATTCCATGATGAAGAATGATGTTGGTCAAGATGTACGACTGACAGCGGCCATTGTTGCCAACTGTAGTTTAGGATTACTAGACGAGACTACGGCCGGGGTCAGGAGAATGTCACACCTGCACAACTCGGTCAACCCAGCACCATCCTCAGCGCCTCCAATTGACGGCGTTTTTGGTCGCTGTGAGGTTTGGTTACATCTACCCAAGGCATTGCTGCGTGCGGAAGAAGGTCTGAAGTACCGCAGCGTCACAGTTTGGGGCTACAAGCAAGAGAATGAAGCCGCGGGCGATATTCAGGAGTCTGAAAGGTGCCCCGTGGTTCTGGAGGAGGAATTCCGTATTGATGGCATCAGATGCTATTGTATCCTTGGAGTCAATTCCCACGAGAGAGTTGAGAAGCAGGCTGTGATTATATCGCTAGAGTTTAAGGGCCCCGGACAGTTGGCGTGGGGGTCGACAGTGGTCGACACTTATCAAGCAATGACGAGAGCTGTCGCAGAGGTTGGTTCATACCCTATGTTTCTTGGATGAGGCGTGGCTAACGCGAATATCTACATCTGCTAGCGAGTTGAGGAAACTTCATTCCAAACCGTTGAGGCACTAGCGACTTTTGTCGCGCACATAGTGACGGTTGAGTTTGCCAACGAACGCGTGACTGTTAAGGTAGAGAAACCTAGTGCATTGGCATTTGTGGGAAGATCAGGGATAGAAATCACCCGGTCCCAGTCATTCTTTGAGTCGGATAGTGGAAGAGTATAGAGTTGCGTCTCTATACTCCGGATAAGTCCACGGGAAACACTTACCCCGGCCCACCACCACAGCATTCCGAGGCTGGCGATTATTTCACCCGTACATTTTGTAGCCCAATCTACTATGATATAGCTCTAGCTATTTTGTTCTTCTCATATGCCACACTTCCATCATGCGAGGTAAATGTATGACCCAATGACTGCCGCACGTGAAGACAGAACAGGCCGTATCTGGCTAGCGCCGCTTAACAACGTTAGACGCTGATTGGCCGGCGGGAGAGGATGGTCAGCGTCCTTTTTTTCCCTGGGCAAAACAAGTCCAGAACGACTTGACTTCCAACTCCGACGAGGCCTTCTCTCGAGTGGTCACACTGCTTTCTTCCCTTTTATCTAGGTGTCTATCTCCGGAAGACCACACCAAGCCTCAGTTTTTTGGGATATCTATCCGTTCAACAGTTACAAATCATCGCCCGGCCGGTTCTCTATGTGCTTGTCTGCGCCCACGCCCTCACTGTCCGCTATCGTTTCCTTCGCTGGCTGCGCTGCCAACACTCCCCCTACCCTCCTGAATACCGACGGCGACTCTCCAGGTGTAATCTCGAGCGGAACTACCACGCTGGCTGGATCTCGGGTCGTATCGCCCACCCAGATTCCCGATTCCTCCGTCAACAAGGTGAATTGGCTAGGGGTCCTTGGTCCGTCCTGAACAAGGGCGGACGGTAATTTGCTGCTTCTGAGACATCCAGAGCGATCAGTCTACTCCAGTTAGCTAAACGGAAGTGGGGCCGATATCAAAAGTACGCGTGGGTTTATATTGTTTTACTCCCTTTTCTTTGGTGTTTCTCGATTTCGTTCCCAGTACCCCCACTGTCGTGCGTCTTGAAGTAGATTTGGGCCTAACACTCTATGCCACAACTAGATTCCGCTTGAAAGCCTCACAAGTTCCTAGCTGTTGGTCGATGACTGAGTGGATGTGATTCATCTTCGTTCGCAATTTGTGCTTTGTCGGGCGCTCTGACCCTTTTTGGATCTCACTGTCACCATTTTGGTGTGACGTTCCGTTTCGGATAGTGTTTGGATAACACCAGGAAAGGGATTATAGAACACCGCAGTGAAAAAGTAAATAAAGATGCCGAGCACATTCCAGGATGATCTCTTCGTTGGTGACGTCTTCAGTCCTCAGGCCGACATGTCGCAACCCCGCGATGAGGTCAGCGTCAACAGCAACCAAACCGCCAACTTTCGTATGAGCAATGCCAGTCCTGAGCGCAAACAAGGATTCGCGGATAAGGGAGGTTGTGGAGGTAATCCTTTTCCAGCTCCGAAACCAAATGCGAATCTGCTCTCCGGCAAGGCAGACCGACGAAAGAAGAAAAAGCAACAAGCCGCGATCTCGACCGTCCGTGGATTTACCCCTATGGGCTCTGGCGATGAAGACTCGGACTTTTCGACTTCCAGCTCAAGGGCACCTGTTTCAGGAGCGCGCTCCGCAGTGAAGCCTGGCTATAGCCCAATGACCCAGCCAGCTTCAAGCTCTGGTATCAGCGCCCTTAAACTTCAACTCGATTCTTTGACTCTGTCCGGAGACCGTCCTACTCAAGGCGCGCCGAGTGATATTTGCTCTGAAGCACCAAGCAACGCAAGTGTCTGCTCGGACAGCGACCAGACCGAAGTCCTAACCAGTTACGAGGTGCCTCTGGAACACGACTACGTCAGCACCGATGCCGCAGCGGAGGAGAACTCTTTCAATGCCTCCAATGTTCTGGATATGCGCACGCAACTTTGCCGGAAGATGACGACAGATGATTTTGAGCCGCTGCTCTGCCTGGGTAAAGGATCCTTTGGGACTGTGTTACTAGTGCGTCATGCACTCACCGGTAAGCTGTATGCTCAGAAACAGTTCCGGAAGGCGTCAATCACCGTCCACAAGAAGCTTGTCGAGCAGACGAAGACGGAGCGTACGATTCTGGAGAGCGTTAATCGCCACCCGTTTGTCGTGAAGCTCTTCTATGCCTTCCAAGACCATGAGAAGCTCTACCTCATCCTGGAATACGCCCAAGGTGGCGAGTTGTTCACACACCTGGCCATGGAGCGTATGTTTGATGAAGATGTAGCAGCATTTTATCTAGCGGAGATGGTCCTCGCGCTCGAACACCTGCACCAGAATGTTGGAGTGATTTACCGTGACCTGAAACCTGAAAATTGCCTGTTGGACCACGAAGGCCACCTTCTGTTGACGGACTTTGGTCTCAGCAAGATCTCAGCCGATGATGATGACCGCTGCAACTCTTCTCTGGGCACCATCGAGTACATGGCCCCAGAAGTCATCCAAGGCAAACCGTACGGCAAAGCCTGCGACTGGTGGTCCCTTGGAGCATTGGCATACGATCTTCTCACAGGATCGCCCCCGTTCAAAGCAAACAACAACGCCAAGCTGCAGGAGAAAATCATGAAGCAGAAGCTTGCCCTACCCTACTTTCTTGGCCCAGACGCCAAAGACTTGTTGACTCGTCTCCTTCGCAAAGAGCCTTCCAAGCGTCTCGGCTACCACATGCCGAAAGACCTCCAGACTATCAAGAACCACCGGTTTTTCCGCAAAATCGACTGGAAGGTCCTCGCACGCCGTGCAGTCACTCCTCCAATCGTCCCGGTGGTCACTGACCCCGCCCTCGCGGAGAACTTCTCCGATGATTTTACTCATCTCCCACTGAGTCCGATCGTCAGTGACTTCGACGATCTCTATGCCGGCCACCAGCGTGACAGCCAACGTCCTATGTCGTCCAGCCATGAAGTCATGGGAGGAGAGAATGATCTATTCGGCGGCTTCAGTTTCGTCGCTTCGAGCAGCTTGCTTGACCACGGAATGGGTATCGTGACTAGGGGTTATTGACTATCTCTGGGGGTTCTAGACCGTGGACCAAAACGAGCATCATGGCAAAGTATATTGATGCTTCGTTTGTCCATCCTAGTTCGAGTCATAGAGCGAGTAGATTTGGTTTCAATGGCATATATTGTGGTTTTGGTACAAAGACAACTTTTGCTTTTGCGTAGCCGTAGCCCTTTTTATCGGTAAGACATGCACCTGAAATAGAACTGAAGTATTTGTCATGTTCTTAGTATGTAATAATGGCGGAGACTAGCCAAAGGGGTTAGTTAGCTCTACTCTGTACTATATCAGGAGTCCATCAATTCACTACGATTTACTGCGATAACGCTGACTAAGCAAGTATTAACTTATCTTAATTAGATTGTGGTAAATTACAAACACGAGCTTATATCGTCTCTTTCTACATTCGTCTTCCTGTAAGTTTCATTTCTGTCATCGTCATGTTTTAAAGCGACGATCTGTATACCTTGTTTGCTTCTCCCCGTCCACACTATGTAGATATATGTACAGTGCTAATAGACGAGCAACCAACCAACCAACCAACCGGGTTAATAACGAAATCGAGATAAAGAGTAGATAATGCAGTTGTAAAAAGAACAAGAAAAGAAAGAGAAAAGGCAAAAAGCAAAGACAAGCCACGAGACGAAGTTATAATTCCCCCTCTTCACTGCCCCCGCCTTCCTCGTCTTGATCTGGTGGCGGAGGAGGCGGCGGTTGCTGATGCTGGTGTTTATCAGGCGGCGGAGGGGGCGGAGGATGTTGCTCGTCAATAGATTTCCTGCTTGTGGTAGAGAGATCTGAGCGTCTTCGTCCGGGATCATCGTGTTCGCGATATCGGTCGGAGTGCCGTCTACTCTGATCTCGGGCTGGCGGGTTCCCAAGGTTTTGAGATACAATCTCGTCTATCCGTTGTTGGATCGGGTCGTTGACTGTGGCGGCTGGTCTTCCGCCGCTTGAACGGCTGTCACTGTCTCGGCGAAATGATCGGGGAGCGGGAGGTAGGGGGTGTTGGTAGCGGTGGTGAGAAGGTTGGTGGGTGTGACCATTTGTGTGCTGACGGTCGTGGGGGAGTGGGCATCCTCCTGAGGAATGGGGAACGGTCGATGTTCCCTGGGAAGAGATGAAAGGTGTAGAGTTGGAAGGATTTCGGTCGGTCGACGCATCTTGCGCGACGTCCGAGCCTATGCGCTGTCGCTTCGGGGATCGTTCCCCGTTCGTCGGGCCCTCCGGTGGCTCCTGTTCACGAGGAGCCTGTGATTCTGAGCGGGCTCGGGCTTCGTCTTCGGGTTCCCTCGACCGTTTCCGTCCATTGGCGGAGTCACCAGCCGGGCTACCAGCGCGCGGGATCCTGGTCTTCTCAGTTCCCTCGTCTGCGAAGATGGGGGTGGTCGGGTAGTACTGGCTATGTTTCTGCATGGCATTGTTCTCGTATAACTGTGCCATCCTCGTGCACGCGCGACGCACCTGGGCCAGGTCCACGTCGATCTGCTCCCACCATGAGCGGCCAGACACATCGTCTTCAAATCCCACGTCACAATGTCGGGCGGCGGCGTAAAGAGCGGCGGCGGCGATGCTTCGAGCCGAGAACTGCAGACACAGAACGGTGAACATCGAGTCGTTGACGAAGGCCCAGGCGGCGTTGCGAAGTGGTTTATTTTCGTTGACGCCGAAATAACAGATGAAGTCGTAGAGAATGCGGTAAGGTTGCTCGAGCTGGAGATCGAAACAAAGGGATTCCAGGAGCAGGTCCTCGTGGTGCAGGATCGTGTCTCGCCATTTCCAGAATTCCTTAGACTGCTCGTCCACGACCAGGTTGGGTTGTTTCTGCGCTACTCGGCAGCATGCAACCACTAACTCTCTCATCCTCCTGACGTTCTCCTCCACTTTTGTTGCTAGAAACAGCGATGTGGCAGCAATCGGATAAGGGTGCATACCCGGTCGTTGCGGAAGATCGACCATGCTGTAGCGCATGAAAAACCGGTGAAGGTACACGGCAGCAGTTGCAATGGTGAGTTGGGGTAACTTCAACATGATGCCCACTTGAGTAATGAAATTGACTCCCTTACTACGACTTGTATGTTCCGCCTCCAGCGTCATGCCGTCGAGCTGCGACGGCGCACGCGTGAGCTCCTCGTCTGTGAAAAGCCATTGGAGTTGTGTCGCAAGAAGGGTGGGATTCGACGGGGCGGGTACAGGACGCTTCTCCGGGGGTTGTGATGTTGCAGACGCCATGAAGAGTATGCCTTGTTATCCTTGCAAGATCGAGATACCTGTAGAGATAGCTAAGGTCGATCTGGTAAGTAAGAGGAAATGCCAAAGTTCGGTTGACTGTAGGTAAGGCAGAATCAACCATTAAATCTTGCACTTCAGGTCGAGACAAATATAAATGAGGACACCAACGTGCTACGAGCTGAGATTCTGCCCTCTACCGATCACAAGAAGCTAGTATGTAAGTTGTTAAAATCACATCAACCATGGCGCAAGAGACCCTTCATCGCATCGTGGGCCGAGCCTTGACTTGAGACCAATCGCACCGTTGTGTTATTTAGAGGGAGTGCTCAAAAACCCGCCGGTTTTTGGAGGAAACAACAGCGATAATAGGAAAATGACGGAATTGACGTGAATGAGACGGCAGGGTGTGTTCAGTAACGAGTTCTCTCTCCCCTGCAGATCTGGCGGTAGTTTTTACTGGAGTTCGAATGATCCGCAGGCGGACAAATGCGTGAATTGGACGATCGGATCATCGAGTTATTCCGGTCTGGACTTTCTTTCTTTTCTTGCACAGGCTCACTTGCACGCACTACAACACAAAATGGCATTTGAACTATCCTAAATCCTGTATGCAGGAAGGGACGCATAGGTGGTATCATTGGTCTCCTTAATTCTAAAAACTCCATTGGAGTTCATTATATCGCTCCCAAAAAACTCCAAATGACGCCATGCTTATTTACGGCCTTCAAACCCCAAGGCACATGATTATTCCGCCAATGCCAGAGAAACACAACAAGCGAGAAAAGGAAAACCAAGAAACAAAAGAGAAAGGAAAAAAAGAACGATTTACTCTTCCTCACTGACTTCACTCTCATCATCGCTGGGAGCATAATGGTGTAATGACTGCTGACTTCTAGCTTCCTCTTCTCGGGCACTTTCTTCAAAGGCCGCCTCCATTTCCGCTGCCAATGCGTCATCGTCCTCAACATCGTCATCATCAACCCGCCCGGTGGAAAAAGGCTCCGCCCTTTCAGTATGAGTAGGCAGTCCTCCGTGACCAGCCGGAGAAGGTAGACGCAGATCCTCAATATCCTCATCGTCGCCATCATCATTATTTGCCGGGGTATTATTGGATGAAAAGTAGGCAGGGTTGACCCTGAATGCAGGACGAGAAGGCGGCGGTGAGCCCATGTCAATGATTAGGTCTCCATCGATAATTATATTAGACCCAGGCGAGGGAGCTGGCTGTTGAGACAACAATGCACTGCTCCCATTTTCGAAGGCCGGAGACTTGGCTGCTTCGTTGGGGACATTTTGCTCATCCTTCTTCCGCTTCTCATTCTCGACGCGAGGTTGAGGCTTGGGGCTTGCCTTGGGGGTTGGTGCGTTGTCATGTTTGGAGGGTTTGGCAGGCTTCGGCAGACGAAGTGGATTGGCGTGGGACTTGGGTCGAGGCTTGGGACTCGGTGTAGGTTTGGTAATCGCAGGCATCAATGGAGTGTTGGCTTTACTCGTGCTATAATGCGGTTCTGGTGTAGTACTGTCCGAGATCGACTTGTCGTCTTCTGCGTTTTCCTTAGGAAGGAAATGTCGGTAGTCGTACGGGTTGGCCTCGTCCGCTGGACCATCATCATTCCCGCTGGTATGGTCCGAAGCCCGATCATCTCCAGAAGCTTGATCGTCTTCCTGTAATATGCGAAGTTGCTCATATTGGTCTAGTAGCTGCTTCTCCGTCTTCGCAGGAGCCGACCGAAGATTAAAGTTGAGTTGCGTTGCGACCGGTTCTAGCACGAACACTTTCCGATGTGAATCAAACACTAAAACCAAATTTCGCACGTCCGCTTCTGAAACACCTTGATCTGGATCAACGCTCCCTTGATATTTATATGTCAAAACGTTCTGTTCAGCATTGGGTGTTTTGTCTGTGATGGTAAGGTTGTAATGATCCCTCGATTGCGACGACCTGGTAATGGTCGATCGTTGCTGCGCGGTCGCAGACTTTGTCTTGTAATTATATTGAATATTGATCAATTTTGACTGCGAGCTGCCATTTCTACCTGACAGCCTGTCACTCAAGATTATAGGGTACTCGGCCTGTTTGGTAGGATCGATCAATCCGGTTGAGACAGCGGGGGCCGCCATCGGTGGAGGTGTTGGTCAAGGCGGGTGAAAAGTGTAGTCGCAAAATTTTGCTGTCCAATGAGCCTCCCTTTTTTTTTTTCCCACGCTGACTGACTATAAGTAGATTTTCATTCCTTGATGCGAGTATAGACAGGTTCGGCCGCCGTACGCAAGGGAGATGAACGTCACACGAGAGACAGTGAAGACAAAGGGAGCCGGGATACCAGCACCGATCATAGGACAACTATAGAACAAACATTCAAAATATATAGAGAAAATATGGACATAATATATACCAAAGGTCCCTACTCTAGAGGGGGAAGGGGGGAAATGAAGCGAAATTTGAGAGAAGGGAAGAAGGAAGAGAGGAAGAGAGAGAGAGAGGAGGTAAGATGACGGGGCGGAGGGTCCAGACAAACGACCGGCGGAGGTCAAACGGGCACCCGCCGCTAGTGCCCCATACGGCTAGCACTCCGAGCCGGTGTTCTGAATATCCCCTTTTAGCAACAAAGACGCTCATCAGCCGCAGTCAGGTGGAACGGCGGAATTGGCTGTTGTTCTGCTATGCAACTCCAAGCCCTTGAACAGGGGATGCTACCCGCAGGGTCCCCTTCGGAGATCCAGATGCTGCATTTCCTCCGGTGAGCTGCTCCAGGCGCCCAGCCAAAGCCCGATGCTTTCTCGTCGCCTCCTCCCATTCGTAAGCCATGTCTTCGTCCTCGTCGTTCCCAAGATCGCCCAGCTCTGTGAGGATCATTCCAAAATCTCCGCCCAGCCGTCCTAAGCTGGCAGCACAGTATAAAACCTGGGTCAAAAGACTTTCACGCGAGCTTTTGTCCCGAACATTTGGCAGATATGCCCGCAACGTGTCGGTTAGCAACTGAACTAGATGCATGGGAAACGTTGCGAGTGCCGGTGGAAGTGACTGTAGCGGATCGTCTTGTTGAGCTGGTCGTGGTGTGGTCGACTTAATTCGCGCATCAATTCCTCGTAGCCCTGTCACGGCTACTTCGGACTCAGACTGGTCAGGGGTAAAGATGTTCTTATATAACGAAACAATAGCAAAGCTCTGCTCGCGAAAGATCTCAATGTATCGTTTCAAGAACTTTTCCGTCTGATGCCCATCAGACCATGACCCAAGCTTCTTTTCAGTATTTTCGGTTCTGCGCTGTGACTCCTGGTCTGCGAGTTCTCGTAAAGGATCTAATGCTTCGAGTGTCGACACCAGATTCGCCAATCTACAGATCAAGAACAGGGCACCGAGGGCACCTTCTCCCGTTCCTGACCCTCCGTCGCTACGGAGATTCTCCAATTCTGGCGTCACTCGCCGCAGCCAACCCACAGTCCTCATGGCAGCTGCAAGTCGAAGGTTTTGTGCCCGAAGTCCGGTTATCAAATTCGTAGTCATATCCTTCATGGCGGCCTCCGCCTGAGAGGAGATATCCCTGATCAGAGGAGAATCGGGATACAAGGTTTGTAATCTCTTGATATGAGCATATACGTCTAAGGCTGCAGAATATGTCGTAGAGAATGAGCCGCCTGCAGCCCCGGAGCTTGCAGCCGCAGAAGATACGGCAGTCGAAAGCAGTGTTGGCAATTCCAAAATATCCGATAGTCGATCGACATTCCTTGCCAGCTGCATTACCCTCTTCCGCTTCTCTAAGGCTGCATTTTCGGCAGCTCGACTATATTTCGATGAGAACAGAACGGCTTCTTCGTCAAGCTTTGGAATTGCATCTCGGAGCTTTTGTGCATCTCGGGATAACTGGGGGATGGAAGAGCGGAGCTTCGATAGGCTGTCGGCGGAAGAGATGAAGGATTTATGGGAGCGATTGGACAAGGCTTGAAGGGAAAGGAGCGTCGAATGGGCGGATTGCGCAAGTGACTGTGGTTCGGTTTCTTGCAATGCCTGGAGCGAGAGGGTGGGCAATCGGTTCAGGTACTGGGCGGTGGTTGTATCATGTTCAGGTCTTAAAGCGGCGGAAGAGCCATTTATGGAAGTTAAATCAGGCGTCAGCAACTCGTAAAGGTAATCCGCCATGATGTAGCTCCCTTGTTGATATTTTCAAGCTAGAAGACAAGCTGTGGGGCTTGATTGACGGGCAGGGTATTGAAGGTGAAAACTGGACAACTTGAATCAAGAGTGGTGATACTATGTTACGGCAGCCGCTGCGGCAACTAGCGCAGCATCTCCGAACGCACCTCCACCACCTATAATCTTTCCGCTTTTTGGATCAGTCAGTATACTGTCATTTATTCTTCTTCCTATATTTTTTTTTTTTTCCCTTTGGTGTTCGTTTTTTTATCTTGGGCGCTGTACTTGCACCGTGACCTGTTTGGACCAAGATAAGGGCCGAATTACTATTTTATATGCAGATGATTTAAGTCAACGGCAGAACAACTCTGTTATTTGCTAATTGCGAGTAGTATGCAATCATCAAGGTATAGTAGAAAATTGTCAGTAGGTACAGGAGGAACGCCTAAGGGATTAGCATCACCGCGGGTCTAGTAATCGTGATCCTCGAACCCCGTACCTCTCGACCTCACACTCTTCCGGGAAAGCCCGTTGCGACTGGCTGACCTTACAATCGCTACTTAGAAGTCTTTCTAGTCCAAGAAATTGGTCCATAGCCAAACTAATATATACCACGACCCTCCTTTATCGCGGGCCAATATCAATGCCGCTATTACATCACTGAACACACTAACCAGATACGGTCAATATCAGGTACTGCCGTTCCCGCCGTGCAAACCTAGAATCCTCCTTTCTGCTTTTCTTTGTTCTTCTTTAGATACGTCGTTTGTCTCGGGAGTTCTTCCGTTTTGGTTTAGAAGAACGTACGCCTGACAAGTTTTACAGTCGTCTCCTGCAGGAGGGTCTCTTCAAAAGAAGTTATCTTACAGATCCTCCCAATCCCACCTTGGCCCCTCTTGACTCTCAACCGAGTGCACAGTGTCAGCCATGGGGAAACCGCGGGTGAGTTCTGACGAGACGACGATGTCCATGTTCTGGGTTACTCAGGCTCTTTAGATGATCATTTTGATCCGCCATGCCCAGTCGGAAGGGAATAAAAATCGCGAAATTCATCAAACTATTCCTGACCATCGGGTGAAGCTGACGCCGGAAGGCCATCGACAAGCCCAAGAAGCCGGTTCCAGACTGCGTTCCCTCTTGCGGCCCGATGACAACATCCATTTCTTCACCTCGCCGTATCGCCGAACCAGGGAGACCACAGAAGGAATTCTCCAGTCTCTAACCTCCGATTCTCCTTCTCCGTCGCCGTTCCCTAGACACACTATCAAGGTATACGAAGAACCTCGACTAAGGGAGCAAGACTTTGGGAACTTCCAGCCATGTTCTGCTGAAATGGAACGTATGTGGCTGGAGAGGGCCGACTATGGACACTTCTTTTATCGGATTCCCAATGGCGAGTCTGCTGCGGATGCCTATGACCGGGTAAGCGGTTTCAACGAGTCACTGTGGCGACTTTTTGGGGAGAATGACTTCGCCAGTGTTTGCGTATTGGTCACCCATGGCCTCATGACTAGAGTTTTTCTCATGAAATGGTACCACTGGAGCGTCGAGTACTTTGAAGACCTTCGGAATATCAATCACTGCGAGTTTGTGATTATGAAACTCAATGAAGATAATGGGAAGTATGTGCTGCAGAATCAGCTGCGCACATGGTCAGAGTTGAGAAAGGAAAAGGAACTGGAAAGACAGCGAGAGCGGCCTCCTAAAGAACTCGCACCAGCTCCCTCCGCACCACCTGGCTCTATCGTCCCGATTCGTCGCAAATGGGGCGGGTGTCCTGACGGGTGTAACCATGGAGTTCGGAGGAAGGGCTCTGTGCGATCAACGAGACTGAATGGAACAGACCATGCGCGACATATCCATGATCATCGTCACAAGAAGCCACATGGTGCCGGCCATACTAATAATCAAACACCAGACAGCAGCATCGGCATCGGCCAAGTATCATCGTATGCATCAACAGAGCTGCCAACGGAAGTTGAGAGGCAAATCCTAACAGCTCCTGAAAGAGAACTTGGAGATAGTTCACTAGAAGCAAGACACATCTCTAGCACCATGCCTACTTCCGGTCCGCAGCACGGGTTCTTCGATCTTAAAGATATCGTCAATTCCGAATTTGCTGGATCCAGCGTACCGCAAAGCGAAACCAACAGCAGCATAGACAGCAGCCTCAGCAACGCAAATGCTCCTAGAGCAAGCCCAATTCCCAGGCGTCCAGATCTATCCAAGTTTCACCGCGACAGTGAAGATCACCTACTCCACCCCCCACGATCGAACTATGCCCTCCTCCACCTTAGTGGCCGAGACGGAGGCGGCACCTTAAGCGGAGCCAACAGTGTCGCACCATCGGAAGACGAGCATGACGACAAACCCCCTAAATCAATCAACCACCCAGTATCTCATCAAGCTAAGCCATCCCTCGACCTGGGCAATGACGGCGACGACGAGGGAAGCGGGGCACAAACACAACGTCTACGGCGAACACGATCGCACCACACCCATCACCAGCGTCACAACCAGCTCCCTCCTCCAGGAAATCGAATACTAGTCAAGAAAGCAATTACCAATAACTTCTCCGACAAAGACCAAAGCCAAGACAGTGATCACCCAGATTCTTCAATCGATTACCATGATCAAGAATACGTCTGCGACCACGACTACGACCATGACCACAATGACGATGACGGCTATACAACCCTCGAAGCGGAAAGAAGAGAAGATCAAAGTATCAGAGGAAGCGTTTACTAATGTTCTACTCTGTCTTCATCTCTTCCCTGTCATATTTCTTTTTCTCTTCTAGCCCCCCTACCATACAATATGTACCAAGTATCACGACATGAAACCTGACAATCAAACAAACCCAGTCCTATACTTGAAGTAACGGACGCGTATCCTCTTTCAGTTCACATTCATTCTATTTCGCATCGATACCCGGCGTTTTTTGATTCTTCAATGCGCATGTTTATTACATAGATACTTGCTATTTCTTTCTATCATAGAATTCAATTTACATTGCATATCTGGTAGTTTGGCCCCGGGATCTTAGTTGATTTAAGAATAATATTAGTGCCTTCACTTAAATCAAACCATGTCTTGTTTTGTCTAATTTCGAAGACCAGCTTCACATAGCCCAACGCTTGTTCAGTCGTGCTAAGAATCTAGAGTAGATGCAATGGCATAGTATAGACTCGAATGAGTTTTACATCTTAGATTTACAAGGTAGAGATGGAAAAGAAAAGACCTATTTGAGGATAAATCGGATTTCCATCGATTTCCACTAATCATATGATTTGTCTGAGAGAAGTTAAATCTAACTTACAATCGAGCAATGAGAGGAAAATAGCACAGGATTCACCACCGTGGAAAGAAGAGAAGGTATTTTATAAAAAAAAAAAAAAAAAAAAAAAGAAAAAAAAAAAGGTCACAGAAGTAGCATGGTGAGAAAGGGGAGTATCACTTTTTGAATTGTCTTTACCAACGACAATGAAATATGAAAATGGTGAGACAAACACGAATGGAAAGTTGTAACAGAAGAGGGGTTTCACAAGGAGAAAGACAAGAAAAAGAACCAAATAGACTACAACCGAGAGTAGTATTCCTCGATCTTCCCGATTGGTGAAGCCAAGAAATGTGGCCCCGAGGTCTCGGAGTGTGATATCGTAGTATCGAGGAAAACTCTGATCGAAGCGAAAGTAAGAAAAAGCGAAACAGCTGCCAACCGAAACGACATACGCAACAAGCCGGCGTGGGAATCGAATGAGATGAAATATTAACGCCATAGTACTCAAGGCTGAGACAAAAACCAATGTACCAACTTGACTAACGTCAAGAAACGCAATCTATGAGTGACATCCGCCAGTAGAAATGCCCAACCAAGAAAACAAAGGAAGAAGGAAAAAAATAATAAATCAAAAGAGAAGAAAGGCTGGGGGTGTTAACAGGACAAAATTCATGAATGTCGTGACTTTTCACTTCAAAAATTTGAAGCCCAACGATCTTGCGAAGTGATATTCGAACACGGTGAGCAAATTCTCATAAACGAGATCGTATCAAGTTGAGATGTAAGGTTCTATGCCTTATCGTAGATATGTGTGTGAACTGCGTCGATAGATGTGGCACTTGTTCGAATATTGCTTCTCGGCACTTTTTTTTCGGATTTTTTGGGGTTTCAGATGGATCAGAACAGGCGATCAAAGGACTTTTTCAGCGAACACAACAATAAGAACCGAAACCGAAGAAAGGAGTGTCATCACCAGACAGAAAATAGCGAGATACGGTATTATCAAGAAACATAGGCGAGAAAGTCTAATAGAAATCAAGAACGGTAGGTCGAACTAAAAGTGCTTGTACACCGTGACTTTCGAGACAGTCTGGCAAACCACCCATTAGCCGGCAAGGATAGGCTGCATTGCACCAAAAGCACCAGCACACATATAGTGCTCAACGTGCTTGGAACAATACAAGCATCCGCAGGAAGAGCCATGACCCGTCCACACACTCTGCGCGAAAGGCAATGCATATGACGGAGTATGATGGTAGGAGGGTGGTTGCGACCGTGGCGCCTGCTGCATGTATTGCGGCTGGGGTGGAATCCAAGTCCGAGAGTACGGTGGTGGCGGGTTCGAATATGCCCAAGGCCCAACGGTGTAGTAGTCTGGAGTGTTAGGACCACTGTGGGGAGCGGAAGGGGGCGAATACTCGGACGCCGCCGGGTTAAGCCAAGAATTCTCAAAGTGAGAGCTTCGCTGGTACTGCGGAGGGATGGGGCCTTCGGGGGACATGAGCGGCTTGGAGATTCTAGAACCTCTGGACACGTTAGTGTCGATCGGGGCCAGGCTGTGACGCGAATCATGGGCACGAGCGCTCTTCGTACGCCACGTGTCCCAATGAGAACGCCAGGATGCGAATCCGTCCTGATCGTCATAGATGCGGTCGTGGATCTTCCACTCAAAGGCAAAAAGCCATTCGAGCTCCAGCTTGTTCAGCTCGCTCACAGGAATATTGCTGACCTCCGCCCAGGACTTATTCTGGAAGGTGTTATCGTCCAAAAATTTGCTCCCCAAAAGGAGACCCACGGTGAGCATTCGGTAAACTTGACCATTGCCAGACAAAAACACCTTAGCGGAAGACAGCATGCGCATCCTGCTGGCTAGATAATAGAGACCCAGAAGGATCGTCGAACTTGGTAAACGAGTCGATGACAAGATCTGAAAGACGTACTTCCGGAATTGCGGCGGGACTGACGTTCCTGGGTAGACGCTTCGCGCGAAGTCAATATCTGCAAGGTGAATCTTGGTGTTGTACAAAGCATACATTCCCTGGGCCATTTCAGCCACGAAGTCGGACATCTGGTCCATCTCATAATCCAAGCGAGCGGCAACACCTCCGGTAGCCTTCTCCTCCTTGCGCTGCTGCTTTTCGGGCTGCGTCATGACGTCCTGTCGACGGTATTGCGGCAGAATTGCGCTCTCCATGGGGGGAAGTTGAACGTTGTTTCGGATGGGAGGCAGTACATTTGCGGTAGGCATAGGACCGAACATGGGCTGGTTCATCATGGCCATATCTCTGCCACTGCGCATCGAGTGCGTTGACGATGGGTGCATGTTCATCGAGGCAGGTTTGGAATAGCATCCCGAGTGAGTGTACTGCTCGATGAATTCACAGCCATTCTGGGAGTAACGGGGAGGGAAGGCGGAGTTGCCAACCATATAGAACGGTTCGTTTTCCATTCTGCCACCGCTCATGATATGGGGAGGAGTAGGAGGGAGGCCCTGGAGGACCGGCGCGAAGAAGGACGGCATAACGAGGTAAAAAGAAAAGAAAAAAAAACCAGTTCAGGACGGGGAGGTAGACGGTCTGGTGCTGTGCAAATTAAGAGCTTCCAGTCAGTATATTATACTATACCAGGACGGTAAGGTGATTCTCCACGAAGTAACAAAGGAGGATCAGAAAGTAGATACGAACCGTCTACACGTCCGCCAGGCCCTGATCCTGGGGGGATGAGCGTTGCTCGGTGAGCCGCGGCTCCAAGTTTTGCGTAGTGAGTACCTCTTAGTTGAATGACATGGGAGGTATCCTTCAATACACAGGAAGAAACCGGAGACGCGGTAGGTAAATCGGTCTAAGACGAGAAGCTAAAGGAGCGCTTAATTTTATTGTTGTTGTTCCTTGTCGGGTCCTTCAGCGGCAGTCCGTGAATTCTTTCTTCCCGTTGAGTCGAAGGCCGCGGCCAAAAACGAGGTACTCAAAAAAGGCTGGGGGGCGAAAAGGGCCGATGGCACAATGTTACCAAAGGAGGATTGAAGCCAGCGACAAAGACAAAGACAAAAGACTCGTTGAGAGAAATTGGGGCGAGCGGAAACGAAGGAGAATTTCCTTTTGTAAATTCTCAAAATATCAAGAGATCAAAGGTCACTTTCTCACGCGTTCCAAGAGGTAGCCCCGGTCCACGAAGACAACGACACTTAGTGAAAAGCTCGTTGAGGGTAAAAGGATGCAATCAAAAGAGGAGGAATGTAGAAAAAAATTCCGATGATGGCAACTCAGCAAAATTAAAGGGACAATGGCGGTTAAAGGTGGAGGAAATAGGATGGAGAAGGAGAGAGGAGACGAGGGGGAAGA